>NW_026480599.1:0-96578 GCF_026875155.1 Cherax quadricarinatus
TCATCACACACAGGTGTGTCACTGCATGCAGTGCATCAAATACTTGACTTTTCCCCCGGGCGCCCATGTTTTTTATATATATATAAAAAATTTTAAAATATATATTATTATAATAATATATATATAAATATATATATATGAGTATATGGGGAAAAAGGGAAAGGGAAGAGAGGGGGTGAGGAGTGCAAAGGAGAGCAGTGATAGAGTGGGAAGGCATGTAAAGGGAAATTTTTTTAATGAAAATAAGAACAATTTTGGATTTTTAAATGTCGACGAAGAAAGGGAAGGGGAAAATTTAAATGAGCTGGCCAGGGGGGTAAACTCTTTTGGGAGTAAAGAAGAACAGGAGGGGGAGTGGGGGGGAGGTGCTGAGCTTTATGTAGAAAAAAAGGGGGTAAAGCACTGGAACTGAGGGGGATAATGACAGAAATTTTTAAAAAAAGGGGGGATTGTGTTGGAGGGTGGTTTTTTTTTGCTTAAAAAATGTAAAAAAGGGGGAAGGGCAGGGAGGGGCAGAGAGCAGTATAGCCCCTTTTATATAAAGGGAAGGGGGACAAAAGAGATTGTAAAAAATTTTAAGAGAAAAAAGCTTACTGAGTTCCCCAGGAAAAGTGTACGGTAGGGTTATAATTGAAAGAGTTAGGGGTAAGACAGAATGTGGGATTGCGGAAGAAAAGGGAAGTTTAGAGTGGGTAGGGGATTGTAGACAAGTTTTTTTACATTAACCCTATAGTAACAGTTTTTAGATAAAGGTGGGGAAGTTTTTATTGTTTTTATGGATTTAAAAGGCTATGATAGATGGACAAGGGAGCAATGTGGCAGATGTTGCAAGTATAGGGGAATGGGTGGTAAGTTACAAAATGCTGTAAAAGATTTTATGGGGGAAGTAAAGGCCGGGTTAGGGGGGTTGAAGAAGGGCGAATTTCCCAGAAAAAAGTAGGTCTTAGACAGGGAATGTGTAATTTCACCTGGTTTTTTTAATATATTTATAGATGGGGGTTTTAAAAAAAAGTAAAATGCTAGGGGTTCGGAGAGGGGGGGGATTTAAATTTTGGGGAATCAAATACAAAATGGGAAAAGACACAGTTGCTTTTTTCTGATGAACTGTCTCACCCGGGATTCTAAAGAAAAATTGAAAATTATGGGTATTTGGGGTGTGGTAAAATAGAAAGTTGAAAATGAACATAGAAAAGAGTAAGGGGATGAGGGGATCAAATGAATTAGATAAAGAAAAAAGGGAACAAATTGGGAGGAGGATATGGGAAAAAGTGAATGTTTTTTAATAATTGGGAATTGGGGTGTCGGCGGATAATTTGAAAGATGGGTTAACAAGAATTGGTGAGGGAAAAAAGGGGAGTGGTTCGTTGAGGTATATGTGGAGACAAAAAACGTTATCTATGGAGGCAAAAAAGGGGAATGTAATGAAAGTATATTTATCCAACACTCTTATATGGGTGTAAGCTTGGGTTGTGAATGCAGCAGCGAGGAGGGGGCTGGAGCAGTGAAGATGTCCTGTCTAAGGCAATGTGTAGTGTAAATATATGCAGAAAATTCGGAGGGTGGAAATTAGGAGGTGTGGAGTTATAAAAGTATTAGTCAGGGGGCTGAAGAGAGGGGTTGTTGAGGTGGTTTGGTCATTTAGAGAGAATGGATCAATGTAGAATGACATGGGGGAGCGTATAAATCTGTAGGGAAAGGTGGGGTAGGAGTCGTCCTCGAAAAGGTTTTGAAGGGGGGGGGGTAAAGGAGGTTTTGTGGGCGAGGGCTTGGACTTCCAGCAAGCGTGCGTGAGCGTGTTACATAGGAGTGAATGGAGACGAATGGTATTTGGGACCTGACGATGTGTTGGAGTGTGAGCAGGGTAATATCTAGTGAAGGGATTCGGGGAAAACCCGGGTTTATTTTTATATAGCCGGACTTGAGTCCTGAAATGGGAAGCACAATGCCTCCCACTCTAAAGGAGGGGTTCGGGATATTAGCAGTTTGGAGGGATATGTTGTGTATCTTTATAGGTATATACTTCTAAACTATTGTGTTCTGAGCACCTCTGCCCAAAAAAAGTGTATTATGTGTGAGTGAGGTGAAAGTGTTGAATGATGAAAGTATTTTCTTTTGGGGATTTTCTTTCTTTTTTGGCTCACCCTGCCTCGGTGAGAGACGGACGACTTGTTAAATATATATATATATATATATATATATTTAAAAATATATATTATATAATATTATTATATATATATATATATATCAAGGACAAATTGGAAAGACCTGAATGAGAATGGAGGAGAGAATAAGCGACTTGATGCCCATGATGCTCTGTATCTCCCACAAGGTGCCTTACATTTCAAGACTCACTTCCTGAGGTGTGCACCCCTTTTTACAACCCAACACTCGACGATTTAGACGCACACCTGAGGTCAACCTTTAAGAAGGCATGAACCTGTCACTAGAGGATCAGCAATGGGATCAGGCAACCCTCCCAGTGCGACTAGGAGGTATAGGGTGCACAAAGCAACGCATTTTTTTTACCTCCTTTCTGTCTTCTTTTTTTCCCCTTTTCCAGTGCTTAGTCAAAAGATCTTTTCCCGAACCTTGAGAGCTGGTGGAGCTAAAGACCCCAGTTTACTGAAGTAGCGATTGGGTGGGACAACCTTTTACGTTTTTCCTCTAGTAACCAGCTCCCCCCAAAAAAACCAAACGTCCCACTGGGAAAAAACCATCATGGAAAAAATCGCAAACACAATGCTCTCCAACCCCTCAGGAAAGGAAAAAAACTCGTTCCTGGCAGTGAAGGCACCACATAGGAGTTTTCCTTTTAGCTGTTCCCAATTCCCCCTTGGGGCACCGCTAACCCCAGGCCATTGGGGATTGGTGTTGCTCTTCGCCTAGCCCCCCCCCATCCTCACCGAAATGGTGTATTTGCGGGGGGCGCCCGCTGTAAATTGGACTTCATGGTCTCGTGTGTCACACATCAGTTTCAATTTCAATTAAAGTTTATTCTCTATGGGGGTTTTTACAATGTGGGGTTTTGGGGTTTTGGGTATTGTTGGTTTACATGTTAAAAAAATACAATTCAGGGGGGGCCTAGACACCTACCAGGCTAGGCATTTCGAGCAGACTTAGAAAATCTTAACATTAAATCCTTATAGAAAAAGGGAAATATGCCAGGTAAGGGGGTCAATGACATATAAAGAGAAGCCTCCCCCAGCCGTTCCCAGTCAACGGGAACCCCAAGTGCAGAGGTCTACGGAGTCAAAAGCGTCCCGATGGACCACTTACTACCTTTGGGAAAATGGGAAACAGATTTGGCCCGGACTACACCGTCCGCCACATTGGGAAGACACCTACTTGCCGTATCCGTAGTGGGGAAGGGGGGGGAGCTGCAGCCACAGGAGACCCAAGATCTGCAAAAAGAGACCTTTTTCCCCTTTCTAAACTTCATTCCAATTGGTCGGAGACCCCTTGGGGCTGGGGCAAGTGTCTCTAAAGTTCTTCAAAGAGCTGGGTGAAAACTCATCATAGAAACCAATGTGGAGAAATTTTCTCCCAAGGGGGGTTAGCCCCTTTACCCCTTTTTAGCCCCGAGGGGGCCCCGCCCTCTCAGAAGGGGCAAGCGTCTTTTTTTACTGCTACAGTGGTAATTTATCGAGATGCAGTACAGTATCACGTGGTCAAGCGACCGCTGCTCCCCTTTCAGTCCCGTGTTGCGATGTATTTTTTAAAGACAGTAATCTCTACTTTAGCAGGGGCAATTAAGGAAAATCCTGTCCCACTTTATTACCTAGTAAAGTAGGGACATTGTTGTCTATGCTTAAGACAGCAAGATTTAAACATTCTGCTTTGCTTCATCGAGGAAGTGGCAAGGAAGCAAAAGTAATATGTCAGCTTTTCCTTTGTGCAAGGGGCAGTGGCGGTGTGGGGCGCTGTGGCGTCTTCAGATTACTTTTGACTCTACTGAGAGTGACACTGACACCAGGATAACCAACAAAGAACGATCTGTGCGTTAGTGTGAACAAAGTGTCTCATAAAACACAATAAACACTTGAGAGAAGTGTGATCAGCTTCTTTAGTGATAAGATTGTGAACAATAAAGACAAATCTTGTGGAACATAGTGTACCAGTGTGCGTTTTCTTAGACTATGGAAGACGTGGACATCCAAGGACACTTCAGCTTCTATCAAATCACCGATATCTGTCGAAGGTGTGAAGAATACCATAGCTCACGCTACAAGAGCAAGGTAGGTTAAGAATTTCTTGTAGTACGGGGGACTGCGCAGTTCTTGAGTCGCAAGGAGTTTGTAATCAACCTATAGTCGGCAGTAAGGTGCGGACTTTTGAGTCCAAACAAGTATGTAATTTGTCAGCAATCAGTGAATGAAATATGCTGACATAACACCCCCTAGGGGTAATTTATAATCTTACAAATTATAAATCTTTACAGCCCGTTGAGAGATGACTTCGACAGCTTCTCAAGACCTCGTCTGCAGGGGCGGCTGTGCAGGCGATGAGCTGTCTTTCTAAGTTAAGTACAAACTTTTTAAACTTAGCTAGTAATGCCATTTCTCAACAACCAAGGGCCACAGGGCGACCAGCTTCCTCTTTCAGAGACTCAGTGTTGCGATCCATAGAGGAAATGCCTGCAGCATTCTGGGCACGGGGCCCACTGCCGGGGAGTTGGACGAAGTATTCGAGATGTAGCTCTGAGTTACCTATGTTGTTTTACTTTCTATTGTATCTTTGTGAATGTTTTGTCAATGTATTTTGTCTTTAAATAAAATATATATTAATTATATATAGGGGGGTGGTAGGAGAAAATTCTCATAACAGCTTCAGGGAAGTCTTGGATAGGTTTTTTTTCCCTGAGCAGTTTAATATTTTCTCTGAGGATGAGTGGTCCTAGGACAGTTCTAGGAGGTTAGGTATCCCTATATATATTATATATATATATACTATTATATATATATATCTATATATAGATATATATATATTTATATATATATTATCAATATAGTTATATCATCAGTTGTACTGCTGTTAATATTCAATATGGATAGTTACACAGAGTGCGAACAAAAGCTAGTTAGGCTTCACCCTATGTATTATTCCTTCAGCAGGGATGGCGGTTCTTACAAGTTCTTGAAATGTGTCAGCCTGAAATGTGAGACTTTAGTAGTGTGAGGCCTTAGGCGGGAGACATCAGTAATGTCAAAGTGAGTTGGGAGACTTCAGTTAGGACTGTGATGTATCGCAAGTGTTCCAGTAAGGGTTTCATCAGTACGTGTGCTTTAAAGCTTTCGTACCACAGCAGAGATAGAGTTACTATCACTGAGAATTACCGTCTCTCACTATAGCCTCTAACAATTCACAAAGAAGCGGAATTTTTATGAAGAGATCTTCAAATCCCAGAGTGTATGAAAAGAAAAAACAAAGAGTGAAGGGGGGCGTATAGGGATATCTAATTATACTCACAACACACACTTACACGGGTGGTACCACACCTATTGTTGGTTGACCAAGGATCAAGTCATAGCTCCTGCCGGCCCCGGAATCCAGTCACTGACGTATTAGGTGGCCGGTGGTCTGGTGGCTAAAACTCCACGCTTCACACACGGAGGGGGGTGGGCCCGGGTTCGAATTCCCGGCGGGTGGAAAATTCCGACTCGTTTCCTAAACTTATTGTTCATGTTTCACCTAGCAGCAATAGGTTACCTGGGTGTTAGCCGACTGGTGGGGGTCGCTTCCTGGGGGACAAGATTATGGACCCCATGGAAATAAGTTAGACAGTCCTCGATGACGCACTGGACCTTTCTTGGGTTATTCCTGGTGGCTATCCCTTCGGGGTTTAAAAAATCCGAACGAAATCTTATCGATCTTCTCTCCTGTGCTCCATGAGCCTTCATCAAACCTCATCTTAAAATATGTATGGTTCCTGCCTCCACTACGTCACTTTCCGGGACTATTGCACTTCCTGACAACTCTATGGACGTAGAAAGCACTTCCTAACATCTTCGAATCATCGGAGGTCTACAACTTCCATCTGTGACCCCTTGTTTCTGTTTCCCATCTCGGAAAATCTTCTGTCCACATTGTCATTTCCTCGGCAGTATTTTATATGTCGTTATCATGTCTCCCATAACCCTCTTGTCTCCAGGTATGTTTTCCAAACTGGTGATGCCTGATCCTTTATGGGAATGACATTCACAATATACAGTCTGAACGATTCCTTACTGAGGAGCTAGAATTTTTTCTTTTTTTCCCCCTCTCTCCCTTTTCTCTTTTACTGTTAAAGAACGATGTTAAGTCTTACACATGTTCCCATCCCTCGTTTACACAAAAATTTATTACTCAATAAAACTGCACGATAAGGACTGTTTCTGCAATGTAGCATAATTTTAGTGTAGTTACACTGACAAGAAGCCATCATTATTATTATCCATTTTTATATACGTAATGTAGATGACAAAAGCATATTATAGATAATTAACGGGTTTTTAATAGACACAGATAATTTCAATTTACATTGTTTACCTTCATTCTAGTCTTGTTATACGTCTTTGTAAGAGCCACGTACCTTAAACACAAATTTCTTTAACATTTTCATGACAAAATATTTACAAATATCTTCATACAGAATTCTGTTTTTGTTTACATTGCTTGAGATATATATAGTTGTAATATAGAAGCTTCATGATCCCAGTATGTCAAAGGGCTGGAATTACAATCAGTATATTGATATCTTCTAGTGATGTGTCTGAAACCACTGTTGATTAACTTTGAGATTATATAATGACTAGCCATATACACAGTGTCTTTGATAACTTTGTTCTAATTTACTCAGAGAATTTTTTAAATTTTTTTTACGAATGTTATTATGCACATATAAAGTGATAATATAAAACCGTAATTCATTATTATTTATTAACATATTGAAATTTAACTAATATGTTTATCACCAACCAATGTAGAGTAACATCTTATTCATTTATATAAAATGTTTACAACTTCGTCTGAACTATACCATTTTGCTGGTAAAACATTAAGCAGAATTTCCTCATTTGTGCAGTAAACACCAGGTGTATTTTAAACCCACTTCAATACACTAACAGGTGTAGTAGTATCATACCTCTTCTTACATGTGAAAAAAATAATATTGTGTCTTCGGGGAGGGCCAGAATCCTGTTGACTTTCAACTTCCTTTGCAAAAAGAGTGGACTGGGTATGGGCTGGCGTACGCTGACTAGAAAGCCTGGCCATATAGCCAGATGGTTGGTGCAAGCGAAAAGATGTCTTGGCCTGGTAATAAACTGGTCATGAATTAACAACGCCACTCTTGAATATAAACATTGGAAACGTATCTCATTAAACTCATGATATCAGGACTGAGTCAGTATCAACGACTTACAAATGTCCACCAAGCTTATGGAACAGTTACTAACGTCATCTAACCAGCGGTGGCCTGGTCGCTTAGAGCTCCCGATTCACACACGGAGGGCCCCGGAGTTCGAGTCCCGGCGGGTGGAAAACTTTCGACAAGTTTCCTTACACTGTTGTCCTGTTCACCGAGCAGCAAAATGGGTACCTGGGTGTTAGTCGACTGGTTGTGGGTCGATCCTGGGGGGACAAGATTAAGGACCCATGGAACTAAGTTAGTCCTCGATTGGCGCACTGCTTTCTTCTGGGTTATCCCTGGGTGGCTCTAACCCTCCGGGGTCTAAAACTCAAACGAAATTCTTATCTTATCTTATCGCGGTAAATTCATTGTTTTTTTTTTTTACAGGAAGCGTGCCTCGAACACCAAAAACACTTGACAGTGTCACATCAAAGTAAACGAAATTTTCCCGTGGAGATCTCTGCACACATCTTTCCCATTATAATGTTGCTGCTAATTTACTATTATCATGTATCTTGGTCTGACTTTGGAGATTTCTCATTTCATAGTAAGTATTACAGTTCTCTGTGATACAAATAATGAAATGCAAATATAAAATGAATTATTATTATTATAATCAAAAGAAGCCTAAGCCACTAAGGAACTTTACAGCGCTGCAGGGCAGGAAGGAAGTCTGGGAGGGCATTCAGCGGTCGGCAAAAGGGAGATGGAATGAGCAACAGGGTTACGGATAACAGAGGGGGAATGGGATGGGGAAAGGGTTAAGCGGCAGCAAGAGACTGAACAGAAAGGGTGTGGGGCAGTGCGAAAATAGTATTCTTCAGAGTTGTGGAGTAAATCAGTCGTTGTCAGAAGGTCAATGAGAGAGTCAGGATTAAACGGAGGCGTCCATCAGCAAGAAGGGAAGGTTAATGAGGGAGAGGAGGAATCGAAGACGACGTTGGAGGGTAAATTCTGCCCGGTGCTCGTTGATAGAGAGGGCAGTCTAACAGAATGGGGCTAATCACGATACTGGAACTTGGACATGCTCACAGAGAGGAAACAGGGTGCCTCTCCATGAGTCTTACCCCATATGGTAAGACGTGTGTGGCCAATGCGAAGGCGGGGAGGAGAGTGGTCTCCAACCTCGGCAATGATGAAAGAGACGGGACAGTAATCTATGTCGTTTAATAGAATTAAGTTTGGCGTAACGAGAAGAGCCAGAGTTGACCAACGTTGTTGCCAACGGGAGGCGAAGGTGGGTAGCTTTTGCAGCAAATAGTCTAGAAATGGTACACCTCGATAGGAAATTGGTAGGTATATACTGATGACCGCGAAGCAGTGTCTCGCCTGCATTGCCCTGTAAGTCCGTCATGACCAGGGGACCCAACAAAATAACAATATCTTTATGTTTGGTGAGTACGGCGTAGCCAAAGTTGGATACGGAGAGAGAACTAGGGGATGAGATGTATCAAAATTTTAGTTATAGCCTTAGAGCACTAAGGGAGTCCTGAGACTACTACAAATGATGACACAGGCAATAGATGCGGATACGAATAAGTGCTGCAAGGAATGGCATACAGTTCGCAGTAAAAATGCTAGCTGAAAGATAGTAAATGCCCTCGTACGTACGCTGTCCGGGAAAAATGCTTGCGACGATCCGACGCCGTCTGAAGACTTAGAGCCATCTGTGTACACAGGGTTGGCACATGAGGAAGGAGCAGTGGAAGTGATCAAGAAAAGAGAGCGGGAAGCCCAACGTAGGGCAGTTGAGCTTTAGAAGCAGGGAGTGAGAAAGAACAGACCCGAGAACAGCTGGAACTTCCCAGGGGGGTAGGGAAAAAAGTGAGATGCTACATGAACATATAAAGGTGGTAACTGATAGGGAAGACGAAGACAAAGAGTGAAGAGAGAGTAGGCGAAGAGAAAAGGCGGCGGAGCAAACATGGGCGAGCGAAAGAAACGATAAATATGCTTGTTATAATAATATCGGTGACCAGTCTATAAATGGAAAGGTTTGTGTAGATCGTTGAGAGCGTACTTAGTAACGAAGGCAATGGGCATCATGGCGATCAGACAAGGATGGAACATTGGATTCTGTTATAGAGGCTCTCAAAAGGGGAAGAGCGAGAGGAAAAAAAGCTCCAAGGCACAAACGTAAGCCTTGGTGATGGATAGAGTTAAGGCTTAGGAGAGAGTAGCAGGAGAGAGGCCTCCGGAATAAATTGTGCACCTAATCGAGTTTCGAATAAAAAACGAGGGCTGAATGTAGGCGAAGCAGAGTTCGCGTTCAAGCTCCCAGGAAAAGATGGAGCAAGGGTTTTAAGAAGGTTTAGACCGGCTGTGACAAGTTGCCTTCAGAGAGGTTTTAATGTGTGGTTTCCCAGGTTAACCGAGGTCAAAGAGAACGCCTAGAAACCTGACTGGTATCACGTTAGGGGTTTCGGGAAGCCATAGAGATACAAAGGATGACGGTGATAACAGAGCGTTCTAGTGAAAGTAATTTGGTGAGTTTTGGTTACTTGAAAATTTTTAACCCATTGTGTTGGTGGCACAAGATGGAAACATTTGGTCGACCGCTTGCTGGAGAGAAACTGCGATAAGGGGACAGTCAGCGCCTGCACATGCATAGCGAGTCATCAACATAGAGTGATGACCAAATTATGGGGTGGAAGAACAGAGGCCAAATCTTTATAGCAAGGGGAAAAAAGTGTTGTGCTTAGAAACACAACCCCTGAGGGACACCTTCTGCTTGACGAAGTACGGGAAAGAACTATTATTTGACTCGAACACGGAAATGTCTGTCAGTTAAAAAAGTTCTTAGGAAGGATGGGAGATTGCCTAGGAGGCCTAAGGAATGGGGCATGGGCAAAATATTATACCCTCCAAAGTGTGTCATATTGCCTTCTCAAGGTAAAAAAAATATTGGCAATAACTGACGTGATTATTCGCAAAGGCATTACGAACATACATAATCCAAGCGTAAGTAAGGGGTCTATGGTTTGAACGACCCTTAGGAAAGCCATATTGATAGCGGAGACGACTGTTTGTGAGTTCTAAATACCACATTAAACGTCATTTACGAGGACGTTCCATCCTTGCATAACTGCACTTGTAAGAGCGTTGGCGGCGATAGTGGGAGGCATCATGTCCTGTAGTACCCGGTTTGCGGAAAGGGAGAACAATGGCAGATTTCCACTAGCTGGGGATAGAACTCCTTGTTGCCAAATAAGATTGAAGAGGTGTAAGAGGACTACAAGGGCTGACCGATGTAATGTTGTAACATACGAATATGAATGTCATCAGCCAGCTGCCGATGATCGGCAAGCTGAGAGCCGTTGCCTCCAGTTTCTGAAGTGTAAATGGCCAAATTATACTGTTCTTCTCCGAGAGAAGAAAAGTCATGGGTACTAACCTCTTCTGGCCAGACTTTGAGAAAGATACGAGGGCATAGAGTGATTGGAGCCTTGGGAAATACGGACTCCAGATGTGTGCAAGTTCAATGGCAACGTCGAGAGGGTTTGCTATATCAACCCAGTGACCAGTAGAACATGGTAGCCGGGTCAGGAGAGTATTTACCACTCAATTTCCTCCATCTTTTTTCCAGACTCGCACTCATAAAAGAGCAGAGTGTGATGGTTGGAAACATAGTCTCGCCACAAAGGGCGTTTAGCTTCACGGGATTGACCACGGCGAGCTATAGCACGCTTCTGCTTAAATTCAACAAGTCTCTCAGCGGTTCTATTGTTACCGGTTACTGCCCCCCCCCCTTGCAGCCCACGTTTTCAAAACGTACTGCCAGAGCCACGCAGGAGACCACCAAGGCACGCAACTTCTGAGAATGCCTGCCTGATGGGGTGTGGGGTATTAGAATAGAAGCTGCAGTATAAAACTGATGTCGAGAGATGTTGTAGGGTGCTCTCAATGTGAGGATGAAGAAGGAACCTCACTAAAAGCAGTGAGGTGTGAGTAAAGATCCCAATTTGCCGATCAAATTTGCCAGCGAGGGCTACGGGAAGGTGGTGAATGGAAGGAGAACAGAAGGGTTAGAATGCAATCGGAAAATGATCGCTGTCAATGTAAGTTAGGTAGCAAACAGACCAGAGTGAAGTCTAGTGCTGTGGAGGAAGAGCAGACTGATAGATCGATGCAAGAGAGAGTATGAGTACGAGGGATAAAATGGGTGGGAAGTACCCGTATTTTAACATGGAGGGGTGTGAGAGAGGCAAAGAAAAAGGCCTCCAACTGAATCGCCAACGTGAGTCTCAATGAGACCCCCCCCAGAGGAAAAGGTGGGCATTAAAATCACAAGTACAGAAGTGGTGGTGGTACGGATGAAACAGAAAGGCAAAAGTTCTGGGATAGAAAATGCTCGAGAAGGAGAGGGACGAGAAGATATATAGAACATATTGTAAACCACTTATTCCAATGTGGATACGGGCTGCAGTGTAATGCAGCGAGGTATGGACAAATAGTTGACAGTACGGATATCACTGCGTAGAAGAAGGGCCTTTCATTAAAGGTCCCATCTGAAGAAAGGATCCGAAGAATACAATATAATTATAGCCTGGATAGGTTGGAAAACAGCCGAGTGTAATTTTGGTTCTTGTAACAAGCTCCAACAGGGGAATAACCTGGAAAGCAACATCGAAAGCTCACCCCGATTACCTGAGGCGCGGATATTCCACTGTAAATAGGCATGATTGGCGTGAAGAAAAATATCAGGATTAAGTAGGTTAAGGCACCTCCGGACTAAGAGGGGTTAGAAAAGTCACAAAGTGTGTGGTGTGGCATTGGAAGATGTTCAAGTGAGCGAAGGAACGGGAGCGTTGCGAAGAATGGGTTGTAAGATGGGAGGAGAGGGGAAGAGAAGGAAAGGAAGTGAATCGTGTCCATTGAAGGTTTAGTCTCTGCAATATATACTGAAATGGCTTCAAGTGGTTTCTGAAATTCAAAGATGTTATGGGATCATTATTGGAGATAGGAGGTGGAGGGGTGAGTAAAGATTGGGACAGTAATGGACTGTACCAAAGTAGAGGGGGTGGGACAAAGTGTAAGGACTGGAGATGAAGTGTGGGGGGGGTCAGAAGAGGTAGAAGAAACATGGGACGGTGGACAGAAGAGGAAGAAACTTGGAGGGGAAGGGGGTGGAAGGCATAGTACGAGGAGGAGGGTGAATCTCCACACTTGTCAATAGAGCCAGAGAGAGGGGAAAGAACTAGGTACAGAGATGCGATAGGTAACGTGTGGAGGTGGAAGAAGGGAAGGAAGGGAGGGGCAAAGAAAGATTTGAGCAATGTGGATTTTTTTGGACTTCTGAGTTTAGAGGGGCTGATTGGTATTAGGTGTGTCGTACGAGGTCTTGCGATAATGGGGGCTTGTGAGAAGGACCGCGAAGATGTGGAGACAGACTGAGTTGTAGTCGGGACAGTCTGTAGCCAAAGGACAGCAAAGGAATTAGATGACAGTAATGGCTTGGGAGGGGTAACAACCAGAGGAGGCTGCAGAGGATGGGACCCCAGGAAGTGGGGGGAGTTTGGAAACACGAGAATAAAGAAACACGGGGTAGTCTCCCTTGGAGGCGGAGGATGAAGTAACTGCCATAGCATATAAGGGAGACCTTGCCTCTTTTGAGGCCAAACGGATTTCACTTTCATTTAAGTAGAACAGGGCAACGGCCGGGAAGTACTTGGGTGAGCTTCATTACAATTTTAAGGCATGATGGAGGTTGACTGAAAGATGTATTAGAAATGGTGTCGGCACCACAGATGGGCATACGGCATAGATCTGCAATATTTCGGCTGTGGAGACCAAACGCCAGCAATTTCTACATTGTTGCGGTGTAGGTATCACCTTTCGAACTTGGTTAACCGATGTCCGCGACATATTCTAGGGTCGGGAGTTCTCGGCTGTCAAAAGTTAAACGAGCCCACATTGCAAGGGTAAGTCTCCGCCACGGGCAGGAAGGACATAAGGGTTCTACTTTGAGGATTGAGATCCAGGAGTTCCAGCTGTTCTAAAATGTCATTGCCACATGACAGGGAATTTGTTGGAACTATGGTATGGGGCAAGAATGACAGTACCACTACAAGAATTGAGGAGAAAGATGTTTTTTCTATAGTGATAGGTAGGTATCGATATTCGATAAGGAGAGAAAGTTCATGAGCTTGGGTAGCATTCTGGAAAACGTGACGATAGCGCGTTACCGCTCTTGAGAGCGTGAAATGAAATATCTCTGCAAACATGACGCAGGAGCGCTTTGGCAATACTATGGTCAGAAAGGTAGGCAGAAGAAGAAGTTGGTCTTAAAGTAAAGATTTAGTCCATTGCTGTGGTTCCGAAAACTGAGAGTGGAGAGGGAGTGCTTGAAGGGTCGGTCGTTCCGAGTAGAAGGGGGAAGGTATCGACGGAGCATCATCAGGAGATTGAAGTTGGAGATTGAGGAAGTAGGACCGGAGTTGGTCGGCATGAAATGGGTGGGCGATTCGGAATATTGCCGAATACCGTATCAGGGAGGAAGAAAAAGGGGGAAAAACCGGAAAGAATAGTCAAAGGAGAGCGGAGTTCAGACAAATCGAAGGAGTCAGGTGAAGCCCGGGACCTGAAAGGGGTGTGGAAACAGCACAGCAAGAGGTACCGGGGGCATTCCAGGAGTGTCGAAGAGTTGGTAACCTAAACACAGGCAGGGTCCCGAATTCGGGTGCGGTTTATCAAGAAGGGGCCAGGGAGGGTAGGGGTTTCATGGATAGGGCTGCCATGGTAGGTTACTCCTTTGCTTTTTGTTTTTAAGAAAAAAAAGCAAGAAGAAAAGAAAAATAAAACAAAAAAAAGAATAAAAAAGGGGGGGAGCGGGAGGGAATAGTTTCCCCAGGGGAATGAATGGGCGGGAAATCTCCCTCCGCGCCCAAGAGGACTCGGGCACGCTTAGTAGCGCAGATGCAGCATGGAACCGTTGCCTTTACCCGACCCTTCATGCCTGGAAACCAGCAATCCGGGAATAGCAACCACTCACATTGCCGAGCTACCTCGGTGGACAAAAGAGGGGCGGACGGATATCCGCCACCAAAGCATACCTCTTCAGGCCATCCCCCCCGGAAATCCGAAAGGTGGCTTCCAGAGATACACCCGTCGCCAAAAAGTCAACCTAAAGCTTCTCCAGGATACCGGAGAGGATCGGGAATCCTAGGGCAATCCAGATTCCACGGGCAAACTCCGCCACCGCCAAGAAAACTCAAACGGAATGGGATCGACCCGGATGGTCCTTTCCCATACATAGGAAATCTAGCACGCCTGTGGGAGAAATCCCGAGGCTAAAGAAGAGGAAGGGCAAAAGGGAAGGGGTGAGGGGGGAGGAGGAATGGAAAAGGGGAGGATGGGGAGGAATGGGATAGGGGAGGGGTGAGACATGGGGGGTAATTAGGTTCTGGCGGAGGAGTAGACGACAGGGTAATTCCTCAGACCAAGAGCTCTTCTCCACGCCAAGAGCCCCCCTTGAAGAGGTCATAAATGAAGACATCGGGTATTTTTTCTATTATGATGATGCAGAGCACGGAGTAGTAGTAGTATTAACATCTTCGTTTTTCTTGATCTGTTTTGCGATTTTATAATTCAGCAACAATTTTCTCAATACTAGGTTGTTTAGCTCTATACGGGCTGCAATATTTTTTTTTCCTTCTGTGGAGAAATTTCTACAGAGGAGGGGGGGGGTATTAGCCACTTCAGCCCTGAGGGGCCAAGCCCCTCAGTAGGGGCAGCATCTTGTTTACTGCTACAGCGAGTAATTGATCCCGATGCAGTACAAGTTTGCGGACGGGGTTCAAGCGACGCCGATCCTCAGTCCAGGTGTTGGCAAAGTGTTGTTTATAAAAGGACAGTCCATTTCTTCCTTAGCGGACAATTAAGGGAAAATCCTGCTCCCACTTTAATTACCTTGGTAAAGACAGTGTATATGGTTGTCTATGCTTTATGACAGCAATAATCAAGATTCTGCTTTTGCTTAATGGAGGAATGGAGGAAGCAATAAGTTACTAGGTCAGCTTCTTTTCCTTTATGTGCGAGGGGGCAGTGCGGTGTAAGCGGCTTTTTTTTCTGGGCGTCTTCAGATTACTTTCTGACTCTACTGAGTCACACTGACGCCAGGGTAACCAACAAAGGAACATTGATCCATGCGTTTAGTGTGAACAAAGTATTCACAAAACAACAAATAAACACTTTCAGAGAAGTGTGATCAGACTTCTTCTATTGATAAGAGTTGTGTACAAAGACAATTGTGGTGGAACCATAAGTGTAACCAGTGTGCGTATTTCTAGAATATGGGAAGACGTGGACATTCCAAGGCCACTTCAAGTGTGTGTTCTTCAAGTCACCGATATCTTGTCCGAAGGTGTGAAAGAACACCATAGTTTCATGCTACAAGAAGCAAGGTGGATTCTTATTTCTGTAGTACGGGGACATGCGAGTTCTGTGTCGCAAGGAGCCAGTTTCTAATCAACCTATAGTCGGCGTGAGGTGTGGATTTTTGAGTCCACCACAAGTACGTAAGTCAGTAATCAGTGCTATGAAAATATGTGACATAACACCCCTAGGAGTAATTTATGTTTTACATAATATAATTCATTTCTGCCCGGTGAGAAGTGATCTTCGACAGTTCTCAAGACCTCGTCTGCAGGGGCCGAGGCTGTGTGGACGAGAGCTGTCTTTCTAAGCTAAGTTTCCTTATATTTAAACTATAAACGTAGATGGTAAACCATTTCTCAAACCATCCTAGCATTTCCTGTTTCTCCTCTAGTGCCATTATTCCACCAATGAACCTGATGTTTCACTACTCGCTCCTCTGTTCGAATTATGTAATCAGGCCAAAATGTTGAAGGAATTTGATCCCTTCAACGGAACCTCTTAAAAATATCTCTGTATCTGTGATGGATGCTGTTGATATAAACGTCAAACACAAGTCAGTATTGAAACACTTCCCTCAAATCGATTTAAACACGTTAATAAAAGATGATCAGACAATGCATTAGCTAACATTTATTTCCATTTATCCTCTGTAGCAAAAACCCCATGCCATCAATTATTAATGTGGGGGGACTAGGAATTTCATCAGCAGGAGATGCGCTTTTCTCAAGTTTTCTGGCAATGTGATGTTTCATTTATCTTTGCTAAGATTAGCTGATATTTTTAGCTACTGCATCAAAGAGATGATTTCGAGGGTGCAAACGGGCAACATATGACCAAAACAGCTTTCGGTCACTTTTGGAAACTGTGACTGATAGATTCTTTGCTGTGTCTTTTTCTTCATGCGGTATCAAAGGTTCTTCGAGGTTGATCCTAGACAAAATCGTTCAAAAAATATCTTCTGCTTCTAACTTCAGCTGTTGCTCATGATACAATTTATTTGCTTTCTCTCCTTCTCGTGTGGCCTCCAGTAGGTCTCGGCAAAACATGTGGTTGTCGCTGTTTCTCCAGTAGAAATGTTGACGGTCCATTATATTCATTATTTTAAACGGGTTTGTCCCCTGTGCTGACCTAAGTTCCACTAACAAATTGCACATCCTTCAATACTCAGCGGTGATATAATAATAACTTCACTGTATTGCCGAACATGGTAACCAAATTGAAGTCTAGTCGTATCTGGCGTAAGTTAAAATGCCCAAGGAATGGAACGAACCATGAGGAATTATAGGCAAGGCAAACACCAAGAGTTGTTTTTGTGTAACCATAGATTGCCACCACCAATACTTAGAGTATGACAAGTGCAGTATCCCCAGCAATGTGGACAGGTCCCTTACAAATCTGTGAAATTTAATGAGTGCGAGAGAGCAGAGTGAGTTAGCTCACACTACTGTTGGCTTTTATAACTATCAAGGGAGGACCAGTTTGTGAATCAGCCAGTTAGCTGAGAACTGGCCTTCAGCCAGAGGAAAAGGTTAGCGTATGTCAATTCAGCTTGGAATTAAACCCTGATCTAAGTGATTGACTTTTAAAGCGCCATTCAGCGTGGTTGGGCCCCTGAATAAGACACTGGGTGGCCGAAACCTTTTGCGAATAAACACTCCCATATTGTTGCCCGTATTCAAATTCACTTGTCGGGTTTCTAAGCCCATTTATACAAATTTGTTACACACACGCACGCACACGCACGCACACGCACACGCACACGCACACACACACACACACACACACACACACACAAGGAAAAAAGATCTTGGGCGTGATTATAACTACCAGGCACACTCCTGAGGCGCACATCAACCAAATAACTGCTGCAGCATACGGGCGCCAAGCAAACCTAGAACAGCTTCCAACATCTTAAGTAAGAAAATCGTTCAGGAACCTGTACACCGTGTACGTTAGGCCCATAGTGGGAGTATGCGGCCTCAAGTTTGGAACCACATCTTGCCAAGCCCGTAAAGAAACTAGAGAAAGTGCAAAGGTTGCTACAAGGACTTGTCCCAGAGCTAAGAGGTATGGCCTACAGGAGAGGGTAAGGGAATAATTTCGACCTGACGACACTGGAGGAAGGACGAGATAAGGGAGACATGATAAGACATTGAATACTGGAGGAATCTGGCAAGGAGGCTGACAGAGACAGAATGTTCCAGAGATGGGAACACAAGCAAACAAGGCGACACAATTTGAAGTTGAAGACACAGATGAATCACGGGCTGTTAGGAAGTATTTCTTCAGCCAAGAGTATATCAGGAAGTGGAAAACAGTTAGGGAAGCGATGTTGTGGAGGAAGGATCCATTCACAGCTTTAAGCAGAGGTTATGATAAAGCTCATGGTTTGCAGGGAGAGTGGGCCAGTAGCTGCCAGTGAGAGGGGCGGGGCAAGGAGGAGCTATGAATCGACCCCGGCAACCACAACTAGGTGAGTACAAATAGGTAAGTGCACACCTCTTCTTACATTTGAAAAAAAAAATAATGCTGTCTCGGGTGAGGGCCAGACATCCATTGCCAGGGGCCAGGAGCTGTGTCTCGACCCCTGGAACCCACAAATAGGTGAATACACACACTCAACAACACACACACACACACACACACACACACACACACAATTTTTTGGACTGCAAGAAGGCCTTCGGACACAGTTCCTCACAAGAGGTTACTACAAAAAGCTAGTGGAATCAGGCACACATAACAGGAAGGCACTGCAATGGATCAGCGAATATCTGACAGGGAGGCAACACGAAGTAATGTACGTGACGAGGTGTCAGAGTGGGCGCCCCCTGATGATCAAAGCGGGGGTTCCACAGGGGTCAGTCCTAGGACCTGGTGCTGTTGTGGTATAGTGAACGACATACGGAAGGGATTGACTCGGAGTGTCTTGTTTGCAGAATGATGTGAGTTAATGAGATGAATCAAATCGGACGAGGATCATGAATGGATACAAAGAGACCTGGACCAGGCTACAAGCCTGGTCCAGCAACTGGACTCATTGAATATTTAACCCTGCCAAATGCAATGTCATGAAAGATTGGGGAAGGGCAAAGAAGACCGCAGACACATTTTGTTTAGATGGCCAAAGACTGCAAACCTCACTCAAGGAAAAAAATGTTCTGGGGGGTGGAGTATACACCGTGCTATCTCCTGAGGCGACACATCAATCAGATAACTGCTGCAGCATACGGGCGCCCCTGGCCAAACCTACGCGATAGCGTTTCCGATACCTCAGTAAGGATTCGTTTTTTAAGGACTCTGTATACCATCTACGTCAGCCCATTATGTGTATGAGCACCAGGTTTGGAATCCAACACCTCAGTTCAAGCACGTCAGAATATTAGAGGAAAGTGCAAAGGTTTGCATCAAGACTAGTCCCAAAGCTCGGGGATTGTCCTATGAAAGAAAGGTTGGAGGGAAATCGGCCCTGACGACACTGGAGGACAGGTGGGTCAGGGGGGAGAGGAGGGACATGATAACGACATATAAAATACTGCGCGGAATAGGACGAGGTGAGACAAAGACGGGGTGTGTTCCAGTGATGGGTCTCAGACACAAGAGGTCTCCAATTGGTGTGTTGAAGGACTCAGATGAATCAAAGGGCTGTTAGGAAGTATTTCTTCAGTCATAGAGTAGTCAGGGGCCTTTGAATAGCCTAGAAAGTGATGTAGTGGAGGCAGGAACCATACCATAGTTTTAAGGCGAGGTATGATAGGCTCATGGAGGGCAGGGGAGAGAAGAGGACAGTACAATCAGCGAAGAGGCGGGGCCCAGGAGCTGTGAATCGACCCCTGCAACCACAAATAGGTGAGTACAAATAGGTGAGTAAACACACACACATACCACACAACCCACACACCACACCACACACACACACACACACACACACAACACAACAACTTCTTGTGTGTATTTTATATAATTTAATGCATTATCAATAGGTACTGAGACTTAGGAGAATCCCGCTTGTGAGGCTCCATCATTAGCTCATCTTTTCCTCTACAAATTTTTTCGATGCTTCTTTCCAAGCAGAACTGTCCTTCACGTCTCCCGTGTTTCGCATTTTTCAGATTACTCTTTAATAGGGAGTATGTAATATCTAAACTTTATATGCTATGTTTTTATCGGGAATAACTTCTGTTAAATTCACTGCAGACACAAGTTGCGGAATCAGACCATACATAGTTCCTAAGGTTGTATGTGTCCATACACTTTCTTGCTATCCTCCACCGGATGAATAAATAGTGCACAGTAAAATAGTCACTACAGTCGCAGACAGAATCAATTATCACTGCACAACAGTTTCATTTTTACTCTATTGAAATTTACAAAAAGAGTGCTGTCCTATTTCAGATCGTTTAATTAAGACTCACGTCTAAGTTTAAGGTATCCTATAAACTCTCAGGATGTGACCCCCAACAGTAGAGAACACCCAAGTACCAATTTCCTGCCAGGTAAATGGAGCCAGTACCTGCAATGAGACTTACCCCATTCGTCTCTATGGCACCAGATTGAAACCGTTCTTTTGCCCGTCATCCAGACACACTAAGCTTACGACGCTCTTGTAGTGACGGACGGTAAAGTGGAAAACAACAATTAACACTTGAGAGAAGTGTCACCCGATCAGCTTCTTTAGTTGTTAAGAATGTGAACAATAAGTACAAATCTTGTGGAACATAGGGTACCAGTGTGGTTTTCTTAGACATACGAGACGTGGACATCCAAGGACACTTTTCCAGTTCTATCTAATTCACCGTTATCTGTCGAAGGTGTGAAGAATACCATTGCCTCACCTACAAGAGCAAGGTAGGTTAAGATTTTTCTTGTGTACGGGGGACTGCGTCAGTTCTTGAGTAGCAAGGAGTTTGTAATCTACCGATAGTCGGCAGTAAGGCCTAGGACTTTGGAGTCAAACAAGTATGTAAATTTGCAGCAATCAGTGAATGAAATTTGCCGGACATAACACACCCCTAGGGGTTAATTTATAATCTTAACAAATTATAAATCTTTTCGGACGTTGAGAGATGTCTTCGACAGCTTCTCAAGACCTCGTCTGCAGCGGGCGGCTGTGCAGGCGATGAGCTGTCTTTCTAAGTTATGTACAAACTTTTATAAACTTAGCTAGTAATGCCATTTCTAAACAACCAAGGTCCACAGGGCGACAGCTTCCTCTTTAAGTGAACTCAGTGTTGGCGATCCATAGGGAATGCCTGCCAGCACATTCTGGGGCAGGGGCCCACTGCCGGGGAGTTGGACGAAGTATCGAGATGTAGCTCTGAAGTTACCTATGTTGTTTACTTTCTATTGTATCTTTGTGAATGTTTTGTCAAAGTATTTTGTCTTTAAATAAAATATATATTAATTTTATATAGGGGGGTGGTAGGAGAAAATTCTCATAACAGCTTCAGGGAAGTCTTGGATAGGTTTTTTTTCCCTGAGCAGTTTAATATTTTCTCTGAGGATGAGTGGTCCTAGGACAGTTCTAGGAGGTTAGGTATCCCTATATATATTATATATATATATACTATTATATATATATATCTATATATAGATATATATATATTTATATATATATTATCAATATAGTTATATCATCAGTTGTACTGCTGTTAATATTCAATATGGATAGTTACACAGAGTGCGAACAAAAGCTAGTTAGGCTTCACCCTATGTATTATTCCTTCAGCAGGGATGGCGGTTCTTACAAGTTCTTGAAATGTGTCAGCCTGAAATGTGAGACTTTAGTAGTGTGAGGCCTTAGGCGGGAGACATCAGTAATGTCAAAGTGAGTTGGGAGACTTCAGTTAGGACTGTGATGTATCGCAAGTGTTCCAGTAAGGGTTTCATCAGTACGTGTGCTTTAAAGCTTTCGTACCACAGCAGAGATAGAGTTACTATCACTGAGAATTACCGTCTCTCACTATAGCCTCTAACAATTCACAAAGAAGCGGAATTTTTATGAAGAGATCTTCAAATCCCAGAGTGTATGAAAAGAAAAAACAAAGAGTGAAGGGGGGCGTATAGGGATATCTAATTATACTCACAACACACACTTACACGGGTGGTACCACACCTATTGTTGGTTGACCAAGGATCAAGTCATAGCTCCTGCCGGCCCCGGAATCCAGTCACTGACGTATTAGGTGGCCGGTGGTCTGGTGGCTAAAACTCCACGCTTCACACACGGAGGGGGGTGGGCCCGGGTTCGAATTCCCGGCGGGTGGAAAATTCCGACTCGTTTCCTAAACTTATTGTTCATGTTTCACCTAGCAGCAATAGGTTACCTGGGTGTTAGCCGACTGGTGGGGGTCGCTTCCTGGGGGACAAGATTATGGACCCCATGGAAATAAGTTAGACAGTCCTCGATGACGCACTGGACCTTTCTTGGGTTATTCCTGGTGGCTATCCCTTCGGGGTTTAAAAAATCCGAACGAAATCTTATCGATCTTCTCTCCTGTGCTCCATGAGCCTTCATCAAACCTCATCTTAAAATATGTATGGTTCCTGCCTCCACTACGTCACTTTCCGGGACTATTGCACTTCCTGACAACTCTATGGACGTAGAAAGCACTTCCTAACATCTTCGAATCATCGGAGGTCTACAACTTCCATCTGTGACCCCTTGTTTCTGTTTCCCATCTCGGAAAATCTTCTGTCCACATTGTCATTTCCTCGGCAGTATTTTATATGTCGTTATCATGTCTCCCATAACCCTCTTGTCTCCAGGTATGTTTTCCAAACTGGTGATGCCTGATCCTTTATGGGACTGACATACACAATATACAGTCTGAACGATTCCTTACTGAGGAGCTAGAATTTTTTCTTTTTTTCCCCCTCTCTCCCTTTTCTCTTTTACTGTTAAAGAACGATGTTAAGTCTTACACATGTTCCCATCCCTCGTTTACACAAAAATTTATTACTCAATAAAACTGCACGATAGACTGTTCTGCAATGTAGCATAATTTTAGTGTAGTTACACTGACAAGAAGCCATCATTATTATTATCCATTTTTATTATACGTAAGGTAGATGACAAATGCATATTATAGATAATTAACGGGTTTTTAATAGACACAGATAATTTCAATTTACATTGTTTACCTTCATTCTAGTCTTGTTATACGTCTTTGTAAGAGCCACGTACCTTAAACACAAATTTCTTTAACATTTTCATGACAAAATATTTACAAATATCTTCATACAGAATTCTGTTTTTGTTTACATTGCTTGAGATATATATAGTTGTAATATAGAAGCTTCATGATCCCAGTATGTCAAAGGGCTGGAATTACAATCAGTATATTGATATCTTCTAGTGATGTGTCTGAAACCACTGTTGATTAACTTTGAGATTATATAATGACTAGCCATATACACAGTGTCTTTGATAACTTTGTTCTAATTTACTCAGAGAATTTTTTAAATTTTTTTTACGAATGTTATTATGCACATATAAAGTGATAATATAAAACCGTAATTCATTATTATTTATTAACATATTGAAATTTAACTAATATGTTTATCACCAACCAATGTAGAGTAACATCTTATTCATTTATATAAAATGTTTACAACTTCGTCTGAACTATACCATTTTGCTGGTAAAACATTAAGCAGAATTTCCTCATTTGTGCAGTAAACACCAGGTGTATTTTAAACCCACTTCAATACACTAACAGGTGTAGTAGTATCATACCTCTTCTTACATGTGAAAAAAATAATATTGTGTCTTCGGGGAGGGCCAGAATCCTGTTGACTTTCAACTTCCTTTGCAAAAAGAGTGGACTGGGTATGGGCTGGCGTACGCTGACTAGAAAGCCTGGCCATATAGCCAGATGGTTGGTGCAAGCGAAAAGATGTCTTGGCCTGGTAATAAACTGGTCATGAATTAACAACGCCACTCTTGAATATAAACATTGGAAACGTATCTCATTAAACTCATGATATCAGGACTGAGTCAGTATCAACGACTTACAAATGTCCACCAAGCTTATGGAACAGTTACTAACGTCATCTAACCAGCGGTGGCCTGGTCGCTTAGAGCTCCCGATTCACACACGGAGGGCCCCGGAGTTCGAGTCCCGGCGGGTGGAAAACTTTCGACAAGTTTCCTTACACTGTTGTCCTGTTCACCGAGCAGCAAAATGGGTACCTGGGTGTTAGTCGACTGGTTGTGGGTCGATCCTGGGGGGACAAGATTAAGGACCCATGGAACTAAGTTAGTCCTCGATTGGCGCACTGCTTTCTTCTGGGTTATCCCTGGGTGGCTCTAACCCTCCGGGGTCTAAAACTCAAACGAAATTCTTATCTTATCTTATCGCGGTAAATTCATTGTTTTTTTTTTTTACAGGAAGCGTGCCTCGAACACCAAAAACACTTGACAGTGTCACATCAAAGTAAACGAAATTTTCCCGTGGAGATCTCTGCACACATCTTTCCCATTATAATGTTGCTGCTAATTTACTATTATCATGTATCTTGGTCTGACTTTGGAGATTTCTCATTTCATAGTAAGTATTACAGTTCTCTGTGATACAAATAATGAAATGCAAATATAAAATGAATTATTATTATTATAATCAAAAGAAGCCTAAGCCACTAAGGAACTTTACAGCGCTGCAGGGCAGGAAGGAAGTCTGGGAGGGCATTCAGCGGTCGGCAAAAGGGAGATGGAATGAGCAACAGGGTTACGGATAACAGAGGGGGAATGGGATGGGGAAAGGGTTAAGCGGCAGCAAGAGACTGAACAGAAAGGGTGTGGGGCAGTGCGAAAATAGTATTCTTCAGAGTTGTGGAGTAAATCAGTCGTTGTCAGAAGGTCAATGAGAGAGTCAGGATTAAACGGAGGCGTCCATCAGCAAGAAGGGAAGGTTAATGAGGGAGAGGAGGAATCGAAGACGACGTTGGAGGGTAAATTCTGCCCGGTGCTCGTTGATAGAGAGGGCAGTCTAACAGAATGGGGCTAATCACGATACTGGAACTTGGACATGCTCACAGAGAGGAAACAGGGTGCCTCTCCATGAGTCTTACCCCATATGGTAAGACGTGTGTGGCCAATGCGAAGGCGGGGAGGAGAGTGGTCTCCAACCTCGGCAATGATGAAAGAGACGGGACAGTAATCTATGTCGTTTAATAGAATTAAGTTTGGCGTAACGAGAAGAGCCAGAGTTGACCAACGTTGTTGCCAACGGGAGGCGAAGGTGGGTAGCTTTTGCAGCAAATAGTCTAGAAATGGTACACCTCGATAGGAAATTGGTAGGTATATACTGATGACCGCGAAGCAGTGTCTCGCCTGCATTGCCCTGTAAGTCCGTCATGACCAGGGGACCCAACAAAATAACAATATCTTTATGTTTGGTGAGTACGGCGTAGCCAAAGTTGGATACGGAGAGAGAACTAGGGGATGAGATGTATCAAAATTTTAGTTATAGCCTTAGAGCACTAAGGGAGTCCTGAGACTACTACAAATGATGACACAGGCAATAGATGCGGATACGAATAAGTGCTGCAAGGAATGGCATACAGTTCGCAGTAAAAATGCTAGCTGAAAGATAGTAAATGCCCTCGTACGTACGCTGTCCGGGAAAAATGCTTGCGACGATCCGACGCCGTCTGAAGACTTAGAGCCATCTGTGTACACAGGGTTGGCACATGAGGAAGGAGCAGTGGAAGTGATCAAGAAAAGAGAGCGGGAAGCCCAACGTAGGGCAGTTGAGCTTTAGAAGCAGGGAGTGAGAAAGAACAGACCCGAGAACAGCTGGAACTTCCCAGGGGGGTAGGGAAAAAAGTGAGATGCTACATGAACATATAAAGGTGGTAACTGATAGGGAAGACGAAGACAAAGAGTGAAGAGAGAGTAGGCGAAGAGAAAAGGCGGCGGAGCAAACATGGGCGAGCGAAAGAAACGATAAATATGCTTGTTATAATAATATCGGTGACCAGTCTATAAATGGAAAGGTTTGTGTAGATCGTTGAGAGCGTACTTAGTAACGAAGGCAATGGGCATCATGGCGATCAGACAAGGATGGAACATTGGATTCTGTTATAGAGGCTCTCAAAAGGGGAAGAGCGAGAGGAAAAAAAGCTCCAAGGCACAAACGTAAGCCTTGGTGATGGATAGAGTTAAGGCTTAGGAGAGAGTAGCAGGAGAGAGGCCTCCGGAATAAATTGTGCACCTAATCGAGTTTCGAATAAAAAACGAGGGCTGAATGTAGGCGAAGCAGAGTTCGCGTTCAAGCTCCCAGGAAAAGATGGAGCAAGGGTTTTAAGAAGGTTTAGACCGGCTGTGACAAGTTGCCTTCAGAGAGGTTTTAATGTGTGGTTTCCCAGGTTAACCGAGGTCAAAGAGAACGCCTAGAAACCTGACTGGTATCACGTTAGGGGTTTCGGGAAGCCATAGAGATACAAAGGATGACGGTGATAACAGAGCGTTCTAGTGAAAGTAATTTGGTGAGTTTTGGTTACTTGAAAATTTTTAACCCATTGTGTTGGTGGCACAAGATGGAAACATTTGGTCGACCGCTTGCTGGAGAGAAACTGCGATAAGGGGACAGTCAGCGCCTGCACATGCATAGCGAGTCATCAACATAGAGTGATGACCAAATTATGGGGTGGAAGAACAGAGGCCAAATCTTTATAGCAAGGGGAAAAAAGTGTTGTGCTTAGAAACACAACCCCTGAGGGACACCTTCTGCTTGACGAAGTACGGGAAAGAACTATTATTTGACTCGAACACGGAAATGTCTGTCAGTTAAAAAAGTTCTTAGGAAGGATGGGAGATTGCCTAGGAGGCCTAAGGAATGGGGCATGGGCAAAATATTATACCCTCCAAAGTGTGTCATATTGCCTTCTCAAGGTAAAAAAAATATTGGCAATAACTGACGTGATTATTCGCAAAGGCATTACGAACATACATAATCCAAGCGTAAGTAAGGGGTCTATGGTTTGAACGACCCTTAGGAAAGCCATATTGATAGCGGAGACGACTGTTTGTGAGTTCTAAATACCACATTAAACGTCATTTACGAGGACGTTCCATCCTTGCATAACTGCACTTGTAAGAGCGTTGGCGGCGATAGTGGGAGGCATCATGTCCTGTAGTACCCGGTTTGCGGAAAGGGAGAACAATGGCAGATTTCCACTAGCTGGGGATAGAACTCCTTGTTGCCAAATAAGATTGAAGAGGTGTAAGAGGACTACAAGGGCTGACCGATGTAATGTTGTAACATACGAATATGAATGTCATCAGCCAGCTGCCGATGATCGGCAAGCTGAGAGCCGTTGCCTCCAGTTTCTGAAGTGTAAATGGCCAAATTATACTGTTCTTCTCCGAGAGAAGAAAAGTCATGGGTACTAACCTCTTCTGGCCAGACTTTGAGAAAGATACGAGGGCATAGAGTGATTGGAGCCTTGGGAAATACGGACTCCAGATGTGTGCAAGTTCAATGGCAACGTCGAGAGGGTTTGCTATATCAACCCAGTGACCAGTAGAACATGGTAGCCGGGTCAGGAGAGTATTTACCACTCAATTTCCTCCATCTTTTTTCCAGACTCGCACTCATAAAAGAGCAGAGTGTGATGGTTGGAAACATAGTCTCGCCACAAAGGGCGTTTAGCTTCACGGGATTGACCACGGCGAGCTATAGCACGCTTCTGCTTAAATTCAACAAGTCTCTCAGCGGTTCTATTGTTACCGGTTACTGCCCCCCCCCCTTGCAGCCCACGTTTTCAAAACGTACTGCCAGAGCCACGCAGGAGACCACCAAGGCACGCAACTTCTGAGAATGCCTGCCTGATGGGGTGTGGGGTATTAGAATAGAAGCTGCAGTATAAAACTGATGTCGAGAGATGTTGTAGGGTGCTCTCAATGTGAGGATGAAGAAGGAACCTCACTAAAAGCAGTGAGGTGTGAGTAAAGATCCCAATTTGCCGATCAAATTTGCCAGCGAGGGCTACGGGAAGGTGGTGAATGGAAGGAGAACAGAAGGGTTAGAATGCAATCGGAAAATGATCGCTGTCAATGTAAGTTAGGTAGCAAACAGACCAGAGTGAAGTCTAGTGCTGTGGAGGAAGAGCAGACTGATAGATCGATGCAAGAGAGAGTATGAGTACGAGGGATAAAATGGGTGGGAAGTACCCGTATTTTAACATGGAGGGGTGTGAGAGAGGCAAAGAAAAAGGCCTCCAACTGAATCGCCAACGTGAGTCTCAATGAGACCCCCCCCAGAGGAAAAGGTGGGCATTAAAATCACAAGTACAGAAGTGGTGGTGGTACGGATGAAACAGAAAGGCAAAAGTTCTGGGATAGAAAATGCTCGAGAAGGAGAGGGACGAGAAGATATATAGAACATATTGTAAACCACTTATTCCAATGTGGATACGGGCTGCAGTGTAATGCAGCGAGGTATGGACAAATAGTTGACAGTACGGATATCACTGCGTAGAAGAAGGGCCTTTCATTAAAGGTCCCATCTGAAGAAAGGATCCGAAGAATACAATATAATTATAGCCTGGATAGGTTGGAAAACAGCCGAGTGTAATTTTGGTTCTTGTAACAAGCTCCAACAGGGGAATAACCTGGAAAGCAACATCGAAAGCTCACCCCGATTACCTGAGGCGCGGATATTCCACTGTAAATAGGCATGATTGGCGTGAAGAAAAATATCAGGATTAAGTAGGTTAAGGCACCTCCGGACTAAGAGGGGTTAGAAAAGTCACAAAGTGTGTGGTGTGGCATTGGAAGATGTTCAAGTGAGCGAAGGAACGGGAGCGTTGCGAAGAATGGGTTGTAAGATGGGAGGAGAGGGGAAGAGAAGGAAAGGAAGTGAATCGTGTCCATTGAAGGTTTAGTCTCTGCAATATATACTGAAATGGCTTCAAGTGGTTTCTGAAATTCAAAGATGTTATGGGATCATTATTGGAGATAGGAGGTGGAGGGGTGAGTAAAGATTGGGACAGTAATGGACTGTACCAAAGTAGAGGGGGTGGGACAAAGTGTAAGGACTGGAGATGAAGTGTGGGGGGGGTCAGAAGAGGTAGAAGAAACATGGGACGGTGGACAGAAGAGGAAGAAACTTGGAGGGGAAGGGGGTGGAAGGCATAGTACGAGGAGGAGGGTGAATCTCCACACTTGTCAATAGAGCCAGAGAGAGGGGAAAGAACTAGGTACAGAGATGCGATAGGTAACGTGTGGAGGTGGAAGAAGGGAAGGAAGGGAGGGGCAAAGAAAGATTTGAGCAATGTGGATTTTTTTGGACTTCTGAGTTTAGAGGGGCTGATTGGTATTAGGTGTGTCGTACGAGGTCTTGCGATAATGGGGGCTTGTGAGAAGGACCGCGAAGATGTGGAGACAGACTGAGTTGTAGTCGGGACAGTCTGTAGCCAAAGGACAGCAAAGGAATTAGATGACAGTAATGGCTTGGGAGGGGTAACAACCAGAGGAGGCTGCAGAGGATGGGACCCCAGGAAGTGGGGGGAGTTTGGAAACACGAGAATAAAGAAACACGGGGTAGTCTCCCTTGGAGGCGGAGGATGAAGTAACTGCCATAGCATATAAGGGAGACCTTGCCTCTTTTGAGGCCAAACGGATTTCACTTTCATTTAAGTAGAACAGGGCAACGGCCGGGAAGTACTTGGGTGAGCTTCATTACAATTTTAAGGCATGATGGAGGTTGACTGAAAGATGTATTAGAAATGGTGTCGGCACCACAGATGGGCATACGGCATAGATCTGCAATATTTCGGCTGTGGAGACCAAACGCCAGCAATTTCTACATTGTTGCGGTGTAGGTATCACCTTTCGAACTTGGTTAACCGATGTCCGCGACATATTCTAGGGTCGGGAGTTCTCGGCTGTCAAAAGTTAAACGAGCCCACATTGCAAGGGTAAGTCTCCGCCACGGGCAGGAAGGACATAAGGGTTCTACTTTGAGGATTGAGATCCAGGAGTTCCAGCTGTTCTAAAATGTCATTGCCACATGACAGGGAATTTGTTGGAACTATGGTATGGGGCAAGAATGACAGTACCACTACAAGAATTGAGGAGAAAGATGTTTTTTCTATAGTGATAGGTAGGTATCGATATTCGATAAGGAGAGAAAGTTCATGAGCTTGGGTAGCATTCTGGAAAACGTGACGATAGCGCGTTACCGCTCTTGAGAGCGTGAAATGAAATATCTCTGCAAACATGACGCAGGAGCGCTTTGGCAATACTATGGTCAGAAAGGTAGGCAGAAGAAGAAGTTGGTCTTAAAGTAAAGATTTAGTCCATTGCTGTGGTTCCGAAAACTGAGAGTGGAGAGGGAGTGCTTGAAGGGTCGGTCGTTCCGAGTAGAAGGGGGAAGGTATCGACGGAGCATCATCAGGAGATTGAAGTTGGAGATTGAGGAAGTAGGACCGGAGTTGGTCGGCATGAAATGGGTGGGCGATTCGGAATATTGCCGAATACCGTATCAGGGAGGAAGAAAAAGGGGGAAAAACCGGAAAGAATAGTCAAAGGAGAGCGGAGTTCAGACAAATCGAAGGAGTCAGGTGAAGCCCGGGACCTGAAAGGGGTGTGGAAACAGCACAGCAAGAGGTACCGGGGGCATTCCAGGAGTGTCGAAGAGTTGGTAACCTAAACACAGGCAGGGTCCCGAATTCGGGTGCGGTTTATCAAGAAGGGGCCAGGGAGGGTAGGGGTTTCATGGATAGGGCTGCCATGGTAGGTTACTCCTTTGCTTTTTGTTTTTAAGAAAAAAAAGCAAGAAGAAAAGAAAAATAAAACAAAAAAAAGAATAAAAAAGGGGGGGAGCGGGAGGGAATAGTTTCCCCAGGGGAATGAATGGGCGGGAAATCTCCCTCCGCGCCCAAGAGGACTCGGGCACGCTTAGTAGCGCAGATGCAGCATGGAACCGTTGCCTTTACCCGACCCTTCATGCCTGGAAACCAGCAATCCGGGAATAGCAACCACTCACATTGCCGAGCTACCTCGGTGGACAAAAGAGGGGCGGACGGATATCCGCCACCAAAGCATACCTCTTCAGGCCATCCCCCCCGGAAATCCGAAAGGTGGCTTCCAGAGATACACCCGTCGCCAAAAAGTCAACCTAAAGCTTCTCCAGGATACCGGAGAGGATCGGGAATCCTAGGGCAATCCAGATTCCACGGGCAAACTCCGCCACCGCCAAGAAAACTCAAACGGAATGGGATCGACCCGGATGGTCCTTTCCCATACATAGGAAATCTAGCACGCCTGTGGGAGAAATCCCGAGGCTAAAGAAGAGGAAGGGCAAAAGGGAAGGGGTGAGGGGGGAGGAGGAATGGAAAAGGGGAGGATGGGGAGGAATGGGATAGGGGAGGGGTGAGACATGGGGGGTAATTAGGTTCTGGCGGAGGAGTAGACGACAGGGTAATTCCTCAGACCAAGAGCTCTTCTCCACGCCAAGAGCCCCCCTTGAAGAGGTCATAAATGAAGACATCGGGTATTTTTTCTATTATGATGATGCAGAGCACGGAGTAGTAGTAGTATTAACATCTTCGTTTTTCTTGATCTGTTTTGCGATTTTATAATTCAGCAACAATTTTCTCAATACTAGGTTGTTTAGCTCTATACGGGCTGCAATATTTTTTTTTCCTTCTGTGGAGAAATTTCTACAGAGGAGGGGGGGGGTATTAGCCACTTCAGCCCTGAGGGGCCAAGCCCCTCAGTAGGGGCAGCATCTTGTTTACTGCTACAGCGAGTAATTGATCCCGATGCAGTACAAGTTTGCGGACGGGGTTCAAGCGACGCCGATCCTCAGTCCAGGTGTTGGCAAAGTGTTGTTTATAAAAGGACAGTCCATTTCTTCCTTAGCGGACAATTAAGGGAATGCAACACAGGTTTGCAAACAATATCCCACAAGGGCACCGCAACCAATTTTGCTAACAATATACCAGCCCCTGGCAAAGTGAACACAATTTGGGTAACATAACCATCAGGGGCACACCAACCAGCTGGTAACCAATACCAGTCAGTGGCACACTGCAACACAATTTAGTGACCATATACCCAGTAAGTGGCGCACTGCAACACAAGTTGCTAACAATATACCAGTCAGTGGCACACTGCAACACAATTTGGTAAGCATATACCAGTCAGTGGCACACTGCAACACAAGCTGGTAACCATATACCAGTCAGTGCACCACTGCAACACAATTTAGTGACCAATATACCAGTCAGGGGGCACACTGCAAACACAATTTGCTAACAATATACCAGTCAGGGGCATACTGCAACACAATTTGGGAAAACCATATCCCAGTCAGTGGCGCACTGTAACACAAATTGCTAACAATATACCATCAGTGGCACACTGCAGCACAAGTTGGTGACCATATACCAGTCAATGGCGTACTGCAACAAAAGTTGCTAAAAATGTAGCAGTCAGGGGCACACTGCAACACAAGTGGTGACCATATGCCAGTCAGGGGCACACTCCCAACACAAGTAGCTAACAATATACCAGGAGTGGCACACTGCAACACAAGTTAACCATATACCAGACAGTGGTACACTGCAGCACAAGTTGGTAACCATATACCAATCAGTGGCACACTGCAATGCAAGTTGGTGACCATATGCCAGTCAGTAGCACACTGCAACACAAGTACTAACAATATACCAGTGAGTGGCACACTGCAACACAAGTTAACCTTATACCGACAGTGGTACACGCCGCACAAGTTGGTAACCATATACCAATCAGTGGCACACTGCAATCAATTTGGGGTAACTATGTACCAGTAAAGTGGCCACACTGCAGGTAAGTTAAGAGAAAAAGATAAGATTTTCGTTGGGATTTTTAACCCCGGAGGGTTAGCCAACGAGGATAACCCAAAAAAGTCAGTCGTCATCGGGAGTGTCTAATTTATTTCCATTGGGGTCCTCAATCTTGTCCCCAGGATGCGACCCACACAGTCGATTAACACCCAGGTGCCTATTTGTTGCTAGGTGAACAATTGTTAACAATATACCAGTCGTGGCACACTGCAACACAATTGGTAACTATATGCCAGTTAGGGGCACACTGCAACACAAGTTGGTAACCATATACCATCAGTGGCACACTGCAACACAAGCTGGCAACCCATATACCAGTCAGTGGCACACTGCAAACAAGTTGGGTAACTATATACCAGTCAGTGGCGCACTGCAACACAAGTTTTAACCATTCCCGGGTCAGAGGTGAAACTGCAACACAAATTGGTAACCATATACCATAAAGTGGCCACTGCAACACAAGTTGGTAAACATATACCAGTCAGTGCACCACTGCAGTACAAGTTGGTAACCAAAATACCAGTCAGTGGCACACGGGCAACACAAGCTGGCAACCATATAACGGTCAGCGGTGCACTGCAACACAAGTTGTTAACCTAAAACCAGTCAGAGGGGCACTGCAACACAAATTGGTCACCATATACCGTCAGGGGCGCACTGCAACACAAGTTTTTAAAACCATATACCAGTCAGTGGCACACTGCAAACACAAGTTGGTAACCATATAACAGTCAGTGGAACACTGCAACACAAGTTGAAAACTATATACCAGTCAGGGTACACTCCCAACACAAGTTGGCAACCATATCCCACTAGTGGTACACTGCAACACATGGGGAAAACCATATACAAGTCGTGACACACGTAGCTCAAGTTGGTAACTATACATCAGTCAGGGGTACACTGCAACACAAGTTGGTAACCATACACCAGTCAGCGGCAAAAATGCAACACAAGTTGGAAATCATAAAACCAGTCATGGCACTGGCAATGCCTTCGACATAACGTGGTGCGGGGGAAGGGGTGTTGTGGGGGTGGCGTTGGGTGGGGAGTATAGTATGGGGTTGGAGTTTGGTACGTGTTTGGGGTTTGAAGGTGGTATTTGAGGTGGTTGGGGAGTTGTGTGTTGGTGTGGGGAAGGGGGTATTGTGAGGTGGTGTGGGGGAGTTGGGGTGGTGGTGTTGTGGAGAAAGCGGGGGGGGCGTGTGTTTTTTGTGAGTTGTGGTGTTATAGGGTGGTATGGAATGGTGTTGTAGGGTGGAGTTTTGATGGGTGGTAGTTGTGAGGGTGGTGTTTGGGGGAGTTGTGAAGGTGCTTGGTGGTGGAGTTGTGAGGGTGGTGTGTGGGGGTTTGTTGTGAGGGTAGAGTTTGAGGTTGGTGTGGTGATGTTATAGTGGTGGAGTTGTGAGGGTGGTGTTTTATTGACGGAGCTGTGGGGCGGTGGTGGTGGAGTTTTTGAGGGCGTTATTGTGGTGGTGTTATGGTGTGGGTTGTGAGGGTGGTGTTATGGGCTGAATAGTGTCACAGGTACTCCACCTTTATCCAATCTTAACCACCATTCTCACTCTGAAGACAGTGAGGAAGATGCAGTCTGGAGAGTCATTTGGTTATGCCCTGTGCACCACTGAAAGGCGGGGACTGAATGATGGTAAATGTGTTTCTTTTGGGTCATCCGTCTTGCTGGCAAAGGGCCGAATGTATTGGAAAATTTATTGTTATTACATTAATTTGTTGTATTGCTTCACCCGGCAGGACAGCACAAGCTACTGCACCACATCTATCTTTCATCTTAAACCCAAGAAACAGCATGAGGTTGCCCGCTTGGCCCTCAGCTGAGCGGGGTGGCACCACGCACCCGGGGCGACGGCATCATGAAGATGTGGGCTCTGGCCAAGGCCATCTGTCCGTCTTCCTTGGCCCCTCCCATCTTCCTTGGCCCTTCCTGTTTTCCCTTTGGGCCCTTCCCGTCTTCCTTGGCCCTTCCCGTCTTCCTTGGCCTCTCCCGTTTTTCTTGGCACTGGCACGCCCCTGGGTTGGAGGCTGGCACTAAATTACCCTGGTATTGCTGGTACCTCCGGGGGGGAGGAGTGCATGAACATTTGCGACATCCCTGTGGCCCATCTGAGCCGTCAACTTATAAATGTACCCTTGTGTACCTTTTCCTTGCCTCTCAGTCATCCCTGTCCACCCTATCATGTCCTGTGAGTATTTGGTATGTCAGTAAGTTATAATGGTATATTTATTTTTTTTTTTTTTTTTTTTTTGTTTTGATCCAAAAATTCAGCATATAATAAAAATGTACACAATAGCAAAAAAATACATGTGTAGAAATAAGTTATTTTTGGTCAGTAAATGTTCATCCTTTAGTGTGATAAGTTTTTTAGAAAAAAGTGCTAGGTAATAGTCTCGTGACAGGAGAAATATTTCACCAAGTTCACCGACATCTCCTCCATACAGATGCAAGAAGTTTTACATTAGCTTACTAAGTTTGGGTACCATACACTAATTCTACTAATTTATGTCCTAACATCATTGTTCTATATAACACTGGCACTTGTATAACAAAAATCACTCAAAACCAATATTTACAACAGAAAAGTTTGAATTTCTACCTAAAATCCATGTTACCCATCACTGGATTTTTCATAATTCAAGAGATGTGAGGAATCAAACCACATCTTCAATTACTTCTTGACTACTTATTTATTAATTGAGCATGATACAGTTAAGTACCAAATAATACATTTTATACAGGCAAATGCCAAAGCCCCTTGTATGCAGAGCATTATGGGCAGGCTTAAAATTTTAACCCAAAAATTAACTAACCCTAAATTTTATTCGGGGAAAAACCCTTTATTGAAAAACAGATAAAAAATTTAGAAAATGATAAAACAAAGACAGGTAATATGGCCCAATTTTACTTGTTTGCTGAGCATTCAGTAAAATAAAGTATTTTTGCTAGGTAATGAAATTTAAAAAAATAAATTTTGATTGGGTCACAGGTTAGACATTTAAAAAATACAAAAATTTGGAAAACTTTTAAAGAGTTTTCCAGTTTTTGGGGATAAAAATTATTCAGTTTTTATAATAATATATAAGAATTTAAAATTTTAAAAAATACACAAAATAAACGGGCTTCATTTGGGCTGAAAACACATGAGATTTTAAAACAAGGTATGACTAAAATGTTTGAAAAATATCTGTAAAAGTGTTAAATCATTTCCCAATTCCTTTGACCGAAATTTAAAAATTTACAAAAAAACAGAATTTTAAACTGAAGTTTTGGGTCCCTATTTCAAAAAAGTACAGTACACAATTAAAACCCTTAACAGAAGAATTAATATTTTGATGTTTTTGGCTGAAAAATAAATGTTTTTAAAAACCCTGGAGAAGATTGGGAGTAATGACAATAAGCCCCAAGACAAAAGGGGGAGAATCTCCCTGGAGTTATTAAAATAACACCCCAAGACAAAAAAAGAGAGCTGCCTGAGATTTATTATTAAAAAATAAAAACCCAAAAAGACAGTATAAAAATAGGTTATATAATAACCTGTGAGTTATTTTAAACCCAATTTAATACCCAAAGACAGTCCCGTGGTCCCTCTTTTTTCGTAATTAATCCTTTCCCTTTGGAGCCTTAATATAAAAAAAAATTTAAACGTTTTAAAACGAATAAATTTTTCCCCCATAAGAAAAAATTTTAAATAAAATTTAAATTTTCCCGTTTCCCTGACACCCAGAAGTTTTTAAAAAAAAAAAATTTTTTAACATGAAATTTTCATGAGTCCATAAAAATACAATGGGAAATGGGGAATGAAACTTTAAACAGCAAAAAACACTTACCTTTATTGAGTTCTTCTTAGTGTATGGGGGGATTTTGGAAGAGGAAGAGAGTGGATTTTTTTAAATTTTTGGGAAAAGGGGAATCCCCTTCCATCAACACCCCCAGGTAAAATTTGTTTTCGGGGGTTTGGGCTTCTCTTTCTTTTTCTTAATGCCACTGGGGCCCACCTTGAAGTCATTTGGATTTCCTGTCCCCCAACAAAATAACTGTGGAGGATCTTTTTTGGGCCGTCTTTTAAAACATTTCCCCAAAATTGCCCAAGATTTTGGGTTCACTGTACATGTTCCCAAACCTGGGCTTGCAAAAAACCTTTTGTTAGGGTATGTTTCTCCATAAAGCTTTCCATTTTCCCCACATAGTAAAAACTTTTTTAATTTCTGAAGAAGGCCCCTTTTTCCCCATCTCTCTTTCCTCCTCTCAGCAAAAATTCTGAGCTGCGATGGTTTGCTTTTTTTTCCTGCTGAAGCTCTTGCACCTCCTCAGTGGTGAGCTTTTTCATTGTGGTTTTCCCCCCAAATTTTTCCCACATCCCCAAACCCCACACCCAACCTCAGGGAACCCCCCAGTGCCACAATTTGATTTTTAAAAACAACAAGGTCTTTTGGGTCAGTCTAAAACCCTTTCCCAAAATCCCTTCTTGTCGCACAACTGGCCACAATTTTCCCCAAAGGCAGATTTTCAAAGTCCTGGAAAGTCACCCCCTCCCAAGCCATACCTAAAAGGGGTTTATGCAGTGGAGGATGCTGAAGTGTTCTCCCCAAAAATTTCCCTTTAAAAAGGGTCAAGTGAGGTCTTTGGGTCACAGCCCAAGGGCACCTGTGAAAAAAATGCTTTTGTGTAGAGTTTTTTAAAGTTGCAATAACCTGCGGGTCCATGGGTTGGAGGAAAAGGGGTGGTTTTTGGGGGGCAAGAATTTTTACTTGTTTAAACCCCAAACTTCGAAAATTAGGTCACCCAAAGTTTGGGGGAATGAAAAGGTGCATTGTCCTTTACTAGGGCACTTGGACCCAAAATTTTTTTTCCCGGGAGATACTCCTTAAACCCTGGGCCCAAAAAAACTTCTTAAACCCACTCAACAAAATTTTTTCCCTCGTGCCCCCTTGCCTTACTATTAGTTTCCCCCAAAAAACCCCACACAATTTTATCTTCTAACATTGTTTTTCCTAAACCCTCTGGGATTTTCAGAAGGGTCACTAGAAATTTGGGTTCATTTTTGAAATCCCCCCAAAATTAGCCCCAAAAAACATTAGCTTTCAGCCTGTCTTTCTTTGGCTTGTGTCCGGGCATTGCCTTTTCCCCTTGTGTAATAAGGTCCTTTTTTTGGCTTTTTTTTCCAAAAAGGCCTTTTTTCTCACAATTGAACCTTTTTCGGGTTTTTCAGCCCTTTCCCGCCTCTATGTATTTCCGGGAATTAAATGAACATATTTTTCAGCCCCTTGGGGTTTCCGAACTGGCAGCCCACCATGCCTTCCCACACTGGGGTACCCCAGAAACGGTTTTTTAAAATTTCTCTAAAACCGGGCCTTTTGGCTGGCTTTAAATTCATCACTTCCCCACTATTTCGGGCAATTTTTTTATCAAATCTTCATGAAAACGCCTAGCCTTTTCACAAAATAATTTTAAGTAATGGGGAGTTCCCCCTCCCTAATTGTTTCTCATTTGCCCAAACCAAAAAACTTCTCAACCTTTTCCCCAGTACTGGTGATCTCATTTTTTTTCCCAGCATAGTTACCCCCCTTTGCAAACAAAGCATCCTTTTTTTCCCCCTTTTTTTCTTGGCCCTAGGGAAAACATAAGGTTGTGTAGGGTTTTTCTTATAACCCTGGACATTTTTCGGCCACACTTGAAACCACTTTCATTTTGGTTCAATGAGGGTTTTTAAAAATTTCAGTGTATTTCTCACCTTTTTTAAACCAAAGGGCTTGGCACTAGGACTTTCTTTGGGGGGCCCATGGTAGTTTATTTAGAAATTTTGCAAGACTAAAAAAAGGGAAATATTATAAATATTTCGTGGGCACGTGAGGGGACCTTCGCTCACTGGTAAAAAATGCCAGCCCGGGGCTGCCCCCCCCACTCACGCCGGGGGTAAGCGTCCGGGACGAAAATTCGATTCGCGAGTCAACCTATGAAAAGGGGAAGCCCATGTTCATACAAAAATTTCCCCCTTTTGTTTGGCAAATTTTTTACGTTTGCCTGGGAACTACGAAAAGGGGGGGAAAAATGTAAAATAATGGGTTTAGTTTTAATAACCCTGTGAGTTATTTTAACAATAATGCCCCAAGACAAAAAGAGAGAGTCCCCTGGGGTTTATTATTAACTAATGCCCCAAAAGCCCAGATTCTCCAACACCCCAAAAAAACCCTTTAAAAACCATGTACTAGCCTCGTTTTTCAGGCCCGGGGGTTGAAAAACTCAAATGTTTAAAACAAAGAATTCAAAAGGCATCCTCCTCGACAGAGGAAAGGGGTTTCGCCAAAATCCAGTTCCCATAAAGGGTTCCTTCTAGAATATGAAAAAACCAATACAGGTATCTAGGCTTTGAGGCCCCACTACTTGGACCTGTTTTAACGAACTTTGTGGCGGGTTTCACCCCAGGTACGATGTTTTTTGAAAAATTGTGAAAAATTATGTTTTTTGCTTATATTGATCATTGGTGGGTTTTATGCGCGCGACGCTACTTGCCCCTTTGGGGTCTGCCCTGACGGGGAAAGCTTGGAGGGGTTTGAAAAAACTGCAAAGGGAAAGCAATGGGACTTTTTTAGGTGCCCTGTACTAAAAAAATTTTAAATATGAAAAAAAGAACTTGTTTATTCCAAAAATCAGAGATCGGGGTTACTAAAAGGGAAATACCAAGGGGGGGTTTAATATGCTAAAGGAAAAGGGCCCATTCAAATCCCTGCCAGAAGCCCTCCAAACTTTCCTCGCACTGGTGAACCCCTCTCCAAAATGGATCAAAAAAAAACGGAACTAAACCTCCACATAAATCATATACAGGGATCTATGTCAAAGGGTAAATCAGGGGGAAAACTTCTCCGCTCCATGGGATATTTCCCCCTTTCCCAAACTACCAGTCCTCCATTTCCCCCCCAAGCTCCTATTTAAAATTTCAAAACCCAAAGCTTCCCCTTGAACCCCAAAACCGGAGGGCCCTTAAGCTGTATTAAATAATTTAGTCACACAGAACACTCTCTCAAAAATTTATTTACGTTGATGTTTTGTTCACCAATCCCCCTGGTGAAAGCTGGAAAGTGATGTTTGTTGTCTACAGATTAAATAGCTGGTTAATTGGAAACCCAAAACTTTTTAAATGTTTTTTTTCTGGTTACAGCCGTAAGGGGGTTTAGTTTTTGCAAACATAAATTAGATCTAAAAAATTTAATTTTTTCCCCGCAAGGAATGCTGTAAAAAAAATTTTTATTATCCCGTTATTTAAAATGGGCAAAGTCAGAGTTTTTTTCCCCAGATTTTTTGGGGTAACATACCATAGGGAAAAAAATACGTGACATTTTTTGAATATTGCCGATTTTTTTCCCTAAATTCATTAATTTAATCACTTTCCAGCATATAAGGGCCGTTTGGGTTGTGACCTGAGAAAGCTTTTCCAATACCTCAAAAAGGGAAATCATTCAAAAACTCTGTACACTATGTACACCCAGGCCCAACGGGAGTATGCAGCACCTTTTGGAACCCACACCGGGTCAAGCACATCAAGAAAATTTAGAGAAATTTGCAAAGGCTTGCAAAAAGGGCCCAAGTTCCAAGCAAAGGTTTAAAGGGGAAATCAGCCTGATGGACAGGGAGGACGGGAAATTTTTTTTTTGGGGGAGAATGATAACGACATAAAAAATACTGAGGGGGACTAGATAAGGGGGAACAGAGACGGGATGTTCCAGTAGGGGACCCAGAAAAAAAGGGGGGTCAAAATTAAAAGTTGAAGATCAGAGGAGTCAAAGAGTTTGTTAGGAAGTATTTCTTTAAAAATAGAGTTGTCAGGAAGGGGAATAGTCTGGCAAGTAATTTTAAAGGAGGGGGAGGAACCATACATAGTTTTAAAAACGATTCATGGGGAAATCCCTTAAAGAAAACAGGGAGAGAGAAAAGGCCCCAGTAGAATATAAAAACATAAGAAAGAAGGAACACTGCAACAGGCCTACCGACCCCCAAAAGGAGCAGGTCCCTGTTTTCCCCCCCCAAATTTGACCAATGACCCCCCCCACCTGGCCATCTCCACTCAAGGGTGGAGCACTGCAAACCGCCCAGCAGCACAAGCTAGTCAGGCCTCCCAAAATCACACCCACCCATGTAAATTTTTCTAACCCATTTTTAAAAAAAACACAAGTTTTAGCCCAATAAATGTGCTTTTGGGAGTTTTTTCCATCCCCCCACAACCCCATTTCCCCAAACCCGTGCTTTCCTATTCCCCTTCCCCGAATCTGAATTTTTCCCCAAATTGAAACCATTGCTGCGAGTCCCGCCCCGGTGGAAATTTTTTTGCACGCTATTTACATCCCCTTTTTTTATTCCTGTTTTTTTTTTACCCTCAATCATATCCCCCCCCAATTCACGCCTTTTTTGAGAGAGTGCAAATTCAGGGCCCCCAGTCTATCCCATAGGGGAAAATTTTTAATACATGGGGTCATCCTTTTTTCATCCCCCTTTTTTACGTTTTCCCAAACAAATTTTTATCCCTTTTGTAATTGGTGACCAGAATTGGCATCATTGTCCCCAAAAGAGGGCCCCAAACCCAAAGGGTATTAGGTTGAAGAAAAAACCTAAGGACTTCTAATTTTTTATAACCCTTTTAGATATAAAAAACATAAGAAAGTAGGAAAAACTGCAGAAAAGGCCCCACTGGCCCATAGAGGCAAAGGGCCCTATCAAAACACCTCCACCCAAAATAACCCCCGAAAAAAACTCCCCAAGAATTCGTTTGCTTTTTCTGTGAACACTAATGCACTGTTGTTTTGGTTTTTTTGGTTACTGCTAACCCGAACCCTAAATCCTTTTCGCAATCAATTTTGTATTAAGATCTACATTAATTTTGTTTATATTTGCTTGGGGTTTTTTACCTGTCCAACATTTAGAAAATTTTGCATTTGTTTAATATTAAACTGCATCTGCCACTTCTCAACCATTGCGTCCCGTTATTCAATCATCCTGGAGTGCTCTAATGTCCCCATTAGAATGAATTGGGAAAGGGGGTATTTTGGTGTCCCTCAGCAAATTTTTTTGTTGCTATTTATTCCCTATCTAGTCGTTTATGTAAATTTGGGGAAAAAACGGGGCCCAAAAACTGACCCCCGAGGAACAACCCCTTGGGGACGTTCCCCCCCCCTTTTTGATTTTTCCCCCCCTTTCCCTGCAAACTCTCTGCTGGGCTATTTGTCGCCAAAGCCTCTACCCAGGAAAAAACCCCCTTTTTCCCCCCTATTCTGTGTTTCCCCAAATTTCCTCAAAAGGCCCCTGGTGCGGAACTCTTCCCAAAGCCCTTTCTGAAGCCCCTATACACGAAATTTATTTTCATTTCCATGATCTACCTCCTCAAACACCTTGTGAAAAAAGTTTTGTTTAATTTTATAAGACAGGAACCCCCCTTTGTAAAAAACCCTGTTGAGATTCATTAATCAATCTGTGCCTAAACAAGATGGCTACAATTGCTTCTGCAAAAATTTTTGATTCCATAAATTTTCCCACTATGGAGGTAAGGCTTATTGGTTTATTCGAAGCCAAGGACCTGTCACCTTTCATTGCCCGGGGTTTTTAGTGACATGTTAAAAAAATTAGCCCAAAGGGATGCTAAGTTTCTTTTCATTCCTTTAACACTCTTGCAAACGTTCCAGGGCCTGGGGGGGTTTTTTTAGGGTTTTGTTTTTTCTATTTTCCCGAGGACCAGGGCATTTTGTTTCCGGGAATTACATTTGTTTTTCATCATCCTGTTCTAATAAAATTATTTCAGGAATATCGCTAGTATTTTCCTGGGTGGAAAAATGGGGGGAAAGGGAAATAGGTATTTAGAATTTCCCATATTCTCATGTCAGGATCTGGGCCAAATTACTCTTAAGTGGGGCCCAAAATTGTCCCTAACAAATTTTGTAAACCTGAAAGAACCCTTTTGGGGGTTTGTCCCCTTTTAATCCCTTCGTCTTAGCTTCAAATCCCTTTTTGCTTTTTCTTATTCCTTTTTTTTTTTTTTCTCTCTTTAATTGAATAAATTGAAATTTTTTAAAATGCCATCCCCTCTTTTTTATTTCCCTAATATTTCCCCTTTTTTTGACCAATGAGATTTTTTTAAACTATTGTTTTATCCATATGGGATCTTTTTTTTTAAAATCTATTTTCCCACTCCCCCAAAAAAAGTTTTTCTGGGGAGCAGTACTTTTGCTCTGAAAAAAAATCATATTGGCGACCAAGGGTACCCACCTGACCCCTTTGTCAGGACATCCCAAAAATTTTGTCCACCCAAGTAATTTTTTTAGTCCCATGGGAAATTTGGGCCCGCGAAAAATTTTTACAGGATTTTTTGCAGTTATCTGGGTAATTTCCCTGTAAAATTGAAACTAAATATTTTTTGATCACTTTCCCCAAGCTCATCAAAAACCTCAAGATTATTAAATTTTGGGAAACTTTTTTGGCAAGAACCAAGTCAAGCAGAATTTTTTTCCTCTAGTTTGGGTTTTGGGGCACAAACGGGTTTTAAAAAAAAAATCCTGAACCAATCAAGAAAAATCACTGACTCAAGATTTCCTTCATATTTTCCAATCAATTTGTTTTAAAGTTAAAAATTCCCCTTATTTCCCCAAAATTTTTTTGTATCTAAAATGCCTTAAAGAAATTTTATCCCATGAAACCCTTTCTGCCCTCCCCCATCAAAGGTTTTTGGGGGCCTTAAAAAAATCACACCCACAATTTTAAATTTTTCACATCTCTCGAGAAACTGAACCAAACCCATTCTATGTTCGATGTTTCTAATCTTATACATGTCTAAGAAACAACAATTTAAAAAAATTTTTCCTTTACATCCTTACTTGCCACACCCCCCACCCCCTTTCCCGTTGACCCTACAGTGTGGAATAGTTTAAAAACCCCGGGATGTTGCAAATTTAAAAGGATTTTTCTTCTTTTTAGGTTTTAACCAGGTCTCTGTTATACCAATAATATCTATATTTTCCTACACTTGCAAGTAATTTTTTGCTCATCAAATTTTTTTCTTAGACTCCTACTATTTGTATAGTAAACCCTTAAAAGGGGGCTTGTCCCCTCGTTGCCCCCTACATCTCTCTTTGGTTTTTTAATCAATTTTATTTGCCCTTACTCAACTTTATTTTGAAATTTTTTGTCTTTTAAAACATATCCCGAGGTATCCCGGGGGAATAACTGCTGGTTTTTAACCCTAATGCCCGCGCCTGATTGTTTCCCCCAAAACACCCACCTCTTAAAACTATCAGTTTAAAAATTTCCTTTGACAAGTCACCCAAATTTCCCTCTCCCAAATTTAATTGGCTAATTTCAAAACCCCTCCAAACCCCAGAGAGATGAACCCCCCTCCCCTTTTTTTACATATCACGTTTGGCCAAAGAATTGTTTTCCCCGTTTTCAATGATGGGGTTGGGAAGTTCCTTACAGTACCTGTCTAGGGCCCGCAATTTATACCAAATTTCCCAGAATCCATTTTATTGCCCCATCCCCCCTTTTTAGGGAAGTTTTACATTGATGGGGTCCCTCCCTTAGACCCAACTACTTTTTATGCCTGAAAAAGTTTCCTTTTTCCAGTAGTCCCCTCTCCTGCCCCTTTCCCCGTGGCATTAAACCCCCCCCCCTAAGGCAGGGTAATGGGGGGCCTTTTCCCCTTACCTGCCCCTAAAAAATTTTAAACCCGCTGACTATTTCACCCAAAAAGCCCGCTCCCGGAAGACACACTCTCGTCTGCCCCTTTTTGTCTCTGGGTTTCAAAATGCATTTGGTTTTATATATCCTTTCCCCGAGAATCACCTATTAAAATATTCTTTAAACCGGATTAGCAGGGGAAACAGTGGGGACCCCCCCTTTAAACCTCACTAACCACTGAAGGGACAAATGCCTTTGGAGGGAAAAAGAAGGAATCGATTTTTTTTACCTTCACATCTTCTCTATTAAAACCCCCTCATCCCTTTCCCTTTTTCCTAACTTTTGAACCCCTTTCCACTAAAGTGGCTGCCAAATATCACTGTGGTGACCATTCCTCCCTTTCCAGCTAAATCCTTCTCACACTCGCTCCTAAACTCATTTTATGCGAAGCTTCAGCCTTCCCCATTTTCCCCCTGAAAAGTAGAACCCCCTTCTTCAACACTTAACCCGAGATTCAAAAAACACTACAAAAAAGCCATGGTGCTTGGTTAAAAACACAAAGCTTTAAATCCCAAGAGCTTTGACAGGTTTTGAAACCCCACGAGACCCTGACCCCAGCAAAACAGTAAAAAGGGATGGGGCCAGGAGCTTGGGCTTGAAACCCCGCAACCACAAAATTTCGGAGTAACACAAATACACACACACAGCAAAAACAAACGAATCTCATACACACACAAACAGCACTCACACACACACACACAAACACACACAAGGCACACACACACACACTCACACACACACACACACACACACAACACACACAAACACCAAACACACCACACACACACATAATGCACACAACAACACACACACACACACTACACACACACACACACTACCACACACACACACACACACCACACACACAACAGCAACACGTGCACTACAAAACCTAAGCCTTTCAAAAAAATAAAATATGGGAGCTCGGCCAGAGGAGGAAGTTGAAGGGACTCAGGGGTCTAAAGGAAAGATGGGCATGGAAAGGAATAACAGATGAAAAGAGCAATGTAAAAAGGAATGAAACAAAAATGGGATTGCAAAACTTGGATGAGCTTTCTGTGATAATGCGAGAAGATTGAGGCCTAGAGAAGAGAAATGGGGTCTTGAGAGATAAGCTGCAAGCTGCAGATGCAAAGTTATTTGGGACAATAAATGATGATGTATATATGCGGATAGAAAATTACAGGGCTAGTGCCCTGAGGAGGGAGCATGGCATCTTGAAGCAGGTAGTAACACTTATTAAAAGCAGGGGCCCAGTGGAAAAGGAAAGGAGACATGACTTATGCTAAGGCCCCATATCAGTCCTCCAGGGTAAGGCTGTGGAAGTGAAGGGAAGAGCTGTTGAAAAGTTAGTGGACTAGTTTGTGGTGGAGGTCTGTAGAGTAAAGAATAAGATGTCAGGTCCCTTGCTGGAGCATGACTCAAGTCACAATCAGCTCGTACACAGAGAGTATTACAGGGGAAAGAAATAAGGAGTCAATTGGCTAGGTACAAATGGGACCAGAGACATAGAGGGAAAAGGCAAATGGGGAGGACGGTGAGGAGAGAGAGGTCCAGTCTTTTTTCATGGGCTTCGAGAAGGCACTAAGCGATAGGACACAATAATGAAAGTTAGCAGAAAAAGGATAAAACAAAAAATGAACAATTATCAAAGAAAATAGGTGAGCGAACACATGACTCAGTTAAATAAATTTTTCAGAAGAATAGGTGGTTCGGAAGCGTACTCAAAGAGGAATCAATTGGACAAGTCAAAACTGATTATTTAACAACAAAAATTGTGATGGATGGGAACAGGATACCTACAAGAAGAATAACCACAGTTGGAAGGATTCATTAACATACCAAGAGGGTGTTACACCATAGAAAGGATCAAGAACGTATGACCGCAGCCTGCCGGGAGAGGTCCAGAAATGAAACGGGGCTTGAAAAGAGAACACGGATAGGAGTCAGCAACAGGACAACCAGAGCAAAACAAGTGTCAAACAACACACAGAACCACCATCTTCATAACCTCAGCAAACACACTATCCAAATTACAAAACCACAAACCCATCTCTCACATTTCCCACACCCACACTATGCAGTAGAATCCACAGCCCCAGAGCGAGGTCATATGGCTGTTGTTGTCCTCTAATACAGCTCTGCAAAACTGCTAGATACAGTTTTATGAATAGAATTAGAACAAATGGAAAGGCATGTTTGGAATAGTTGTTAAACTGTTTTACAAATTCGATTTAAGGGGAGCGAGACTTGGAACGGTTATAAACTTGCTGATAAATTTGTAAGACCTGTTATGAACAGCTGGAGCCGGCTTGAACAATTATAGAATAATTATAAGGCTCTACTTGAATAGATTGTAAGCCTTCTTAGAACAGTTGTGGTCCTATAAGAAAACTTAATAAAAGTGTTTACAAAGCCTGCTTTAACAGTTATGATCTGCAGCTCCCATGCCAGTCCACCCTACGGTTCACAGAACACCCGATGATCCCCACATTGTCTCGTTACCTCAGGTTAGAGACTTGGGAGTGGACAAAATTATGAAAATTATGGGAAACAATCTGGGAAAAATTTCTAGAATTGAGAAAAAAGGAAGGTATTCTCTCAGAAATATACTGCCACACCTGCTCTTTTAACTCGTGGAAGAAATCGCAAAAGTTGTTATTTTTAAGTCATAGGAAAAGGGGAAGACACGGAATTTGGAATAGAATAGGAAACCCCTAGTAAGAAATTCACTGGATAGCTACTAGATAGGGTATTGGTCCTGATAAGTACTCGGACTATTAGGAGTAATTTTACCTGAAATTGTGCACTGTAGGCACGCTTATCCGGGGATTGGCTCCTACAGAAAAAGTGGGGATAAAAAAAATGATTTCAATTACAGTTTGAGATTTATCGACAAATGGGCCTATTAATACATGGCTCAAAGGGGGAAGTAAAAATGTCCCAGATAAAACAGCTTACAATTTAATAAACATTCATACATTACAAGGGAATCTGAAATTTTGGCACCAACAAAGAGATAAAATATACAATCTCAAAAAAACATACAAACTTTAGCACGCATTTAAAACGGATAATGAACTACCCCTCCATATAATTTCCAAGGAATTCTTGCCTTCTCATACTGTATTCGGGTTACTTCCCGTCGATTCAATTGTTTCAACTCCGATACTCCTTTTCAGGTGGCCACTGAGGCTATTCGAAATCCAAAGATTACAAGCCTGGTTTGATCCTCCAGGACTAGGTGTCTTTCAACGGTCCTCTAGTAACTTTATATCCTTTCCTCAGTATATCTAGGTTGAGTGTTTGCTAAAATCTTCAGGGCGTGCCTGGTTTGAACACTGTAAACTTCTATTTCTTAGGCATCTATTCATTGAGAGGAACGGGTTGGGAGGGGGGGTTGCCTAGTTGCTGCTAAACTTGTTAGCAGCAGATATAATAGATATGATATAGTTGAAAATAAAATCTGTTAAGCTGACAAAGTGTGGAGTCGAGGCTGGTTCAGAATGGCGCCTCATGTTTCCCTCCACCATTTGAAAACAGCCAACTAAACTTGTAACAAACTCTTTTACAAAAACTTCTACAAAGGAGAGCCCACTCATCTCTATAATCCTTATTTCCACACCACTAATAATTATTACAGTCAAGATACTAATAGTATTAGAAAATAATCATGACACATAAAAAAAATTATAACATTAATATTACCATAAACAAAAGTTTAGGTCGAACATATATTGGAACCAAAATACTCAGAAAATCAACATGCAATAATGGTTACACTCTCCAATAACATTTCCTTAAGTCCAAAAATTTTACTGTCTTTTTCAGTAAACTAAGGATTATTTGAAACATCCATTCTACAGATGTCCTGTTATGTCCAAGTATACTCTGACCATGTTTACCATTGCAGCAGAGGGAAGAAAAGAGTGCAAATGTTTAACAGTATATCAGTTACTAAATTAATAATGGTGGTTCGAAGAGGTATGGGGAAGGTTAAAAAATGTAGTGTTAGAGTGTTCAGCAGAAGTTTGTGGTTACAGGAAAGTGGGGTGAGGGAGGGTGAGGAGCGATTGGTGGAATGATGATGTAAAGTGAGTAGTAGGGAGGAAAAAGTTAGCATATGAGAGTTTTTACAAAGTTGTAGAAGTGATTGCAAGGAGGGCAAAAGAAGAGTATATGGAGAAAAAGAGAGAGGTTTAGTGAGGGGTTTTGAAGCATGTAAAAAGCGAGCAAAATGAGAGGAAGTGGGTGAATGTTATCAAACAAATTTTGTTTGAAAATAAAAGGAAAGTTTTGGAGTGAGATTAAAAAGTCTTAAGAAAGCCATAGTGAAACAAATGGGATTTGGTCAGTTTAAATTAGGAGAGGAGAGTTATTAAATGGAGAGTTAGAGTAGTTGGGAAGGATGGAGGGACATATTTTGAGGAATTGTTAAATGATGATGAAGATTGGGCAAGCAGTTGATTTCGTGTATAGGAAAAGGAGGGAATAAATCTTGTAGGAGTGAGGAAGAGCCAGTATGTGAGTGTGGGGGGAAGTTCGTGAGGCAGTATGGTAAAATGAAAGGGTAAGGCAGCCGGGATTGAGGGGTAAAGACTAGAAATGTTTTATAAGCAGGTGGGGATATCAAGTTTTGATGGTTGGTGAAATTATTTAATAAATGTATGGAAGAGGGTAAGGTACCTAGGGATTGCAGAGGAGAGCATGCATTGTTCCTTTGTAAAAGGCAAAGGGGGGATAAAAGAGAGTGCAAAAATTATAGGGGATAAGTCCTGCTGAGTATACCTGGTGTAGTGTTTGGTTAGTAGAATTATTATTGAAAGAATTAAGAGGTAAGACGGAGAATAGGATAGCAAGCAATGAACAAGGAGGCTTTAGGGAAAGGTTTGGGGGTGTGTGGACCAGGTTGTTTAAGTTGGAACATCTAAGTGAACGGTATTTAGATATGGCCTAAAGACTAGGGTCCTTTGTAGGCCATTTTTGGATTTGAGAATAGGCGTATGACAGGGGTGGCATAGGGGGGCATTGTGGCAGATGTTGCAAGTGTATGGTGTAGGAGGTAGGTTACTGAACAGCAGTGAAGCGTTTTTACGAGGGTATAGTGAGGCTCAAGTTAGAGTTATGTAGGAATGAGGGAAATTAATTCCAGTAAAAGTAGGCCTAGACAAGGACTGTGTGAATGTCACCGTGAGTTGTTTAATATTATTTTAGATGTGGTTTTAAGGAAAGTAAAATGCGAGGAGGAGGGTCTTGACAAGAGGCGAGGACGTTAAAAGATAACGAATTCACACACAAAGTGGGAGTTGTCACAGCTGCTCTTTGATATGACACCTGTGGCTCTTGGGGAGATTCTGAGAGATGTTGCCAGAGATTGGTGGAATATGAATTTGGTTAGGGTGTGGCGCAAAAGAAGAAAATTAAAAGGTGAATACAGGAAAGAGTAAGTTTATGTGATAACAAAAAGATTAGGTGATGAAAGATTGAATATCAAGATTGGAGGGAGAGCGTATGGAGGAGGTGAATGTTTCAGATATTTGGGCGACGTGGACTAGAGTGTCAGCGGGATGGGTCTTGAAAGTTAGAGGCTTTGAATCATAGAAATTGTGAGGGAAAAGAAGAAAAAAGAAGTGAGTGGTGCAACTACTTAGGAGTTCTGTGGAGACTACAGAGAACTTTGTCCTTTGGAAGGGCAAAGGTGAGAAGTGTCGATATGTGAGTTTAGTTTTACAACGCTTTTATATGGGTAGTGTGAAGCAATAGGGTGGATCGAAATGTCTGCAGCCGAGGAGGAAGGTCTAGGACTGGCTCAGTGGAGATGTCATGTCTTCGAGTGTGGCAATGTGTGGGTGTGAATATAATGCAGCAGAATTCGTATGGTTTGGAAGTTAGCGTGAGGTGGCGGATTCCGCCAAAAACTGGTGTTCCCAGAGGGACTGAAGGAGGGGTTGTTGAGGTGGTTCAGTCCATGTGGAGCAGAATGGAGCGAAACAGAATAACTTCCAAGAGGGTATCCAGTCTTGTAGTGAGCAAGGAAGCGGGGGTTCTGGTTGGGGTCGTCAGGGCCTAGGAAAGGTGGTTGGGAGGGGGTAAGGAGGTTCGTCTGTGTGCTATGGGCTCTATGCGACCTTCAGCAGCTTTTTGCAATGGCGAAGCGTGTTTATGTTTGAACTAGAGAGTGGAATGGTGACAATGGTTTTAATACATGACAGTGGCTGTTGGGGCGTCGTGAGCAAGAGTAAAATTTATGAGAGTGGTGATTCAGGAGAGATACCGGCAGCCGGGACTTGAGTTCCTGAGAGCATGGGATAGATACAGAGCCTGCACTCTTGAAGGATGGAGGGTTGTTAATGTTTCGCACAGTTTAAAAAAACAGTAGTGTATAGTCACCCTTCTGGCAAGAACAGTGGATGGGAGTGATAAGATGGTGAAAAGTTTTTCTTGTTCGGGACAACCTGCTTGGTTGGGGAATCCGGCCAGGTGATTAATATAAAAAATAAAATAAAATAAATAATCAATAAAATAACAATATTTAAAATCAATAGTAAATAGTGACCAGTAAAAATAGTAATAATAAATGTAATAAGAATAATAAAGAATAACCATGATGTCATCAATAATAATAATCATAAAATGTTAATTTTCTAACCTCATCACAAAAATTTATACATCACATGTGACCAATTTAATCAGGGATGGGGCGGTTTACTTTATTACACATGGGAGGTGAGGATAAATGCCCGGAATCGGTATTTAGGCAATGATGCATGCCAAAAGTGATACTGAGCTCCAAGGAAGGTCATGAGAGTGGGGGTAGGTAAGAGATGACCATAGTGATCATGAGCCCCAGAGCCAAGAGATGACAGATTATTATTTGTGTGGAAGAAAGGGAGGGGGTGAGGGAGGGGGGGTGTAGAGCACGCTACGAGGATAAACATAAGAATCCCCTGTTTACAGGTCTCCCTCAACATTCATGTTTTCAACTTTCATGGGCTTCACTTTTGCGAATCTACCAACCGCCAAATTCCCAGACAACCAAAATTCCCAGCCGCAAATCATATTTAAGTTTTCCCGCCAACTGCGAGTCCTACTACCCTCCCTCCCAAACCCCCACAGCTGGCAGCCAGCAACCTCCACCACGCAGTGTGAGTGGACGTTGTTTCTGTTTGTTCATTATTTGCTATTAAACTACAGTATAATAATGTTAAACCCATTCATGACAGCATATTGCGAATGAGCTATTCGGACAGGTATTAGAATTCGACATCATGGTGTTTACTCTTGACACTGCACAGAATTAATCATTTCTGCTACAGACTTATATTTCTATAGTTATTATAATAATTAATAATAATAATATTAATAATAATAAATTATTAATTAATAATTGATATAATTGAAGAAAGGATATTGTACAAAAAATATGAGGGAGTGGTTGAGACATCGTCAGGGTGACTTTGTTTCATGCTGGAAATAGTGACACAATTTAGGTCTCCTGCTTTCAAACAATTCACAATAATTCATTGTGTTTGGTTGCTTGTAGATTGAGTGTGACTAGAGTGGTAGGAGGCAGTGATTGAGGAATGGTATATAATAACTTACAATCAATAATAACTACATGTTTATTAATAAGAACATTTACTATTATTCTTTATACATGTATGTTATTTAAATACACTGCCTCAACGCCTTGAAATTATTGTGAAATGTTTGATGAGCAGGGAGACTAATGTTCACTCCCAGGCATAATCAAAGTTTTGTTTTCTTTTTCACTCAATGACGATGTCGTCAAACCACTCCCTCGTTTTGTTGATTCAACTTTCTTCTTCAATTATTTCGTATTTATTATTATTATTAATTATTTTTATATGATCTTTTTATTATTATTATTACTATTGTTATTATTTGCAATAGCAGAAATGTTGATTCTTTGCAGTGTGTCTAGTGTAAGAAAACAATATGGTCTCCGTATCAATCCTTTCATATTAGCCATTCCAATATGCAGTCATGAATGGGTTTACATTATTTATTTGTAGTTTAATAGCATAAAGAATGAACCAACAAATCATTCCACCACCCGAGTGGTGCGGGAGGGCTGTGATGCCAGTTGCGGGGTCGGAGGGAGGGCTAGAGGGAATCGCTGTGGTGGAGGCATTGGTGGAGGCATGAGTGGGGTATGTGGTATTTAATAACATACATGTTTTTAACATACATGTTATTAAATAACATACGTATTTAAGCATAACATGTATATATTTAGTACAATTTCGCCGTTTTCATATATTTATGATTTTTTCATGTGTCGTCAAACAAGTTAAGGAAAGCAGTATGTAATATATTTCCCTTCAATTATTGGGGCAAAAATCATTCAGCAGGTTTTTTCAAACAATTCGCGAGGGCTCTTGATCCCCTAACCCTCGCGAATGTTGAGGGAGACCTGTAAACATAACCCTTGAACCATTTGATTACCCTCATCTAGGAGGCAATGAAGGTCACTGTGGGTAAGCACTCCCATCTTACCTTGCATAGAATAACTGGCACAACAGCACTGACTGAGCTCAGAATCAGCAATAATAATGGTGATTGGAAAAAAACTGCTGCAACCACATCTGAGGGCAAACATCCTTTAAAAACCTTATGTCATTCATGGACATGCAAGGGTTCTGTCCTCTGGTGGGAACTGGAGGCGATTCGCCAGATGCGGGTCCTCAAATAATACCAATTCCCATTTTCACAACTAGCACCACCATGACTGTCATCATCAGAATGGAATGGAGATGTAATGATTTCTTGTCATTCAGTGTAGGTGAATTTACCAAGAAAGAAATTTTCAAAACTAATGGGGTGAATGTAGTGGAGGAGTGGGGGTATTTAAGATTCGATATGAGGAAAGGGGACAAGAGCTTCTTCATCAGAAACCAAGCGCGAATATCCACCTTGAAGGGATAAAGAGTGGTAGGGTTCCAACCTAATGTTTTTAATACAGCCTCTCCATCACTTATCGCGGAGTTCCGTTACTATGACCACTAATTTCAGTGCAGTCGGTATAAACGAATTCATTGCTAAGTTTGAGGAGAATACTTATAACGTAGTGGTTTGTTGGTCAACCATACTTTGATATTGTTTAAATGTCACTTTGCACCGTTTATAACTTTTCTGAGATGTTATTTTTTTATGTTTTTTACTGTAGTAGTACTGCTACCACAATGTATATTGATAATATACAGTATAGGGAAATCAGCCTCAAAATATTGTAATCACACGATTAGGTATACATCACTGTCAGAGAGCCACAGCGTAAGTCCAAAGGGTAATCGATAAACGAGTACATCACTAAGGGGAGGAGAGGCTGTATAATTCCATAATTTTTATTTCTACGCAAGAACATTACAGTGGACCCCCGGCCTAAACGGAGCATTGCATACACGTTTAATTCCGCCATTAGAAGCATTTGGAATGCAAATATTTTTGCACTCGCTCACGATAAAAACTCACCTAAAGTGATTCCTACCAAACTGTCCATACAGCCTGAAGCATCTCAGCTGCCATACCATCATTGTTTACAAGCCAGGGTGGTCGGTTCATGCATGCATACATTCGATATATCATTTTGTATTATTCAATGTTTATCAGTGCTTGTAATTGCTAAATAAGCCAACATGGGCCCTAAGAAAGCGTCTAGTGCCCAACCACTGTTTTGGTAAAAAGGCTGTTGTGGAAATATTACTATCGTCCACAGTCAGCTGCTGCTGCACTCAATCAGCTGTTACGGCCACCACGGTCAGCTGTTGCTTTTCCTGCACAGGTTCAGATTAGCATGAACATGTCAGTGTTGCCTGCCACCGTCATGCTATTGCTGCACCTCGGTTCAGCTGTTGCTGCAAATCAGCTGTTGCGGCAACACGGTCAGCTGTTGCTGCACCATGGTCAGATGTTGCTGCACCACCGTCAGATGTTGCTGCACCACTTCAGTGTGCTGCACCACGGTAAGCTGGTTGCTGCACCACAGTCAGCTGCTGCTGCACACAGTCAGTGCTGAGCACCCGGTAGCTGTTCTGAACCATGGTCAGGCTGAAATTGCACCATGGTCAGCTGCTGCGCACCACAGTCAGCTGCTGCTGCACCACCGTCAGTGCTGCTGCACCACCATCAGCTGTTGCTGCTCCACGGTCAGCTGCTGCTGCACCACAGCAGTCAGCGGTTGCTGATCTGAAGTAAGTGTGTGCTGCACAACAGTATATGCTGCTGCACCACCATCAGCTGTTTTGACCACATGATCATCCTGAACCTGTTCTGTCAGCCTGAATGGCCTCAGCTTGCCCTGCTTGATTGTTTACAAGCCAGGGTGGCGGTTGCATGAATTACATTCGATACATTTTGTATTATTCCATTGTTTTTATTGCTAGTAACTGCTAAATAAGCACCAAGGCCCAAGAAGCTTCTAGTGCAACCTATGGTAAAAAGGGTGAGAAATATATTGAAATACTACTATCGTAACACGGTCAGCTGCTGCTGCAACACAGTCAGCTGTTGCTGGACCAGTCGCTGTTGCTGCACCACGTCAGCTGCTGCTGCACCACATAAGCTGCTGCTGAACCAAAGTCACGCTATTGCTGATACACGGTAAGTTGCTGCTGCACCATGGTCAGCGATGCTGCACCAAAGTAGCTGTTTGCTGAACCACGGTCAAGCTGCTGCTTACACCAACGGTCAGCTGTTGTGCACAGTCAGCTGCTGCTGCACTAAGTCAGCTGTTTGCTGCTGCTGCACACCATCAGCTGTACTACTCAAAGATGTGGAGTGTGTGTTGTTGGTGTGGCTTTACGGGGAAACAATTACCAGCAGAAACAATTAACCCGATGGTTAGCCACCCAGGATAAACCCAAAGAGAAAATCAATGTGCTTCATTGAGGGATGTCTAACTTATTTCATTGGGGTCCTTAATCTTGTCCTCCAGGATGTGACCCAAAACAGTCGACTCTAACACCCAGGTGAACAGGGAAAAAATGCCTGGAACTAGTGTCATATGGTTGAATTATTTAAGGCCAGCAAAGGTTGGTTTGAGTGATTTAAGATTTTGTAGTGGCTTGCACAGTGCGATAAGGCATGGTGAAGCTGAAAAATTCCAACCTCAACAAGTTGTTCAAGTGTGACGGAAAACAGGCCTCTTTGGAAGAAAAGAAAATGCCCAAACAGGACATACTTTAATCAGGAGGAAAAGCACTCCACAGGGCCACAAGCTGGTGAAAAAGACTGGGTAACTGCGCAGCGAGGAGACGGTTGGGGCAGCGGAGATGTCCTGTTTAATGGGCAATGTGTGGTGTAATATAATGCAGACACTTTCGGAGTGTGGAAATTAGGAAAGTTGTGGAAGAGTTAATAAAGTATTAGTCAGAGGGCCAGAAGAGGGAGTTGTTGAGGTGGTTTGGTAATGTAGAGAAATGGATCACAAGTAGAAATGACATGGGAAAAGATTATAAATCTATAGGGGATAGGCAGGCGGGGTAGGGGTGTCCTCGAAAGGGTTGGAGAGAGGGGAGACAGAGAGAGAGGGGGTTAAAGGAGGTTTTGTTGGCGTAAGGGGGCTTGGACTTCCAGCAAGCTTGTGCGGGGAGCGTGTGTTAGGATAGGAGTGAATGGAGACGAATGGTAACGGTATTGGGACCTGACGATCAGTTGGAGTGTGAGAGCAGCGGTAATATTTATTGAAGGGATTCAGGAAAAATATCCGGTTATTTTCCATATAGTCGGCTTGAGTCCTGGTATGGGAAGTTCAATGCTCGCACTTTAAAGGAAGGGGATTGGGATATTGGCAGTTTGGAGGGATGTTATGTTGTTGTATCTTTATATGTTTATGCTTCTTGGGAATGTTGTATTCTGAGCCTCTGCAAAACCAGTGATAATGTGCGAGCAGTGTGGTGAAAGTGTTGATTGATGATGAAAGTATTTTATATTGGGGATTTTCTTCTTTTTTTGGGTCCACCCTGCCTCGGTGGGAGACGGCCCGACTTGTTGAAAAAACAAAAAAAAATAAAAAAAAAAAAAAGTTAGTGGGGATTGCAAAGTGAAGCTTTACTCATGTAACACTCTGGAAAAATCCCCGATTGTGTTCAAGGAAATACAGTGTCTCATCACTCCATCAATACTCTTTCAATTAAGGTAAGCATCATTATTAACACTTATTCTATGTAGTTATTGTTGCTTATTATCTAATTGTTTTACTTTGTAAGGGAAATGTATATTTCATGAAAAACAAAAAAAAATTTTAATACTTGTGGCTGTCTGCAAGGATTTTTGGATTTCCATTATTTTATTCTTTGGGAAAGTAATTCGGAGCTAACGATAATTTCGGCTAACGATGTGGCTATCGGAAATGGTTTAATATAGTTTTAGCAAGGGTTCCAATGTACAAGGTATTACAGGCCTAAGTTTGACATCGTGACATGCTATTATGCTGAAATAGATTGTATTTGATAATGCGGAACAACGCTGAAATGAGAACAGAAAATTTCAATCTTCCAAATCAAGTGATATCTTTACATTATTTTTTATATGAAAGTATCTTAAAAGACCATAAAGTTTAAATTTTATTAAACCAAAGTGTACATGTTAACATTAAAAAAATTTACCATCTGTTTTACTCCTCGCTAGGTATGTAAAGGAATAACTACTGTACTGCAGTAAATCTGAGAAAAGTATTCAGCCTTTAAATATTATATAAAAACCTAGCACAATATCAATGATGGTTTTTTCTTTGAAGATTTTTTAATTCAGCCTCTCCTTACTTCATGACGGAGTTCTGTTCCTAAGACACGTAGGTAAACGAATGCGTTGCTAAGCAATGGTGCATACTAAAATTGGTAGTAGGTTTGTGTCAGCCATCTTCGATAGTGTCTTTAATGGTCACCTTTGCACCTTTTATACATTTTAGTAAATTTTGAAATATTTATACAGAGTGTACTGTATGTTATAAAACAGATCAGAGGAAATCAGCTTAATATACATTATTTAGGTATGCTGCTGTGTCGTGTCCGTCGTAAGTGCTGAGTCGTTGGTAAACGAAGTACGTCCACTAGTGAGGAGAGGCTGTATTGTAAATATAAAGCACGAGAATGGAAGAACTTCAACTCTCCTTCTGTTTTTTCCTAAATTCAAATTCAAGAATAGGACTGGAAGTCTTCCCTATTTCATCACTACCAGTTTTCTGCTAGATTTGGAGGGAAGCACAAAGTACATTTCGTACTGAGCCAAGACAGATTGAACGGCTCACATTTAATCACACGAAAAGATGAATATAAAATTCATTGGATCCCATATTGGTCCTTTGTTGTGTGCTCTTATTGCTTGGCTGGACAAGTGACGCAGATATATTCTGCTTGATGGGGCAACACTGTGGGAACATTTTTTAAAGTGCTTATGCCTTTCTCTAGCATCATGGTCATACCAACTGAGGTATCGGTGGATGTAAAGCACTGGTAGATTATGTCCCATACCTCTAGTGATTTATCTAGATTGTAGTTGAAGAAAGTTATATGTATTAGATTCCCAGCTTGTTTTTCAATTGGCAGAGGTGGTTGTAATTTTGCTGCCACTGGCTTCTATTGACTAGGATAGGAACACGTTATTGTTCTATGCATATTTTTGTGAATAGCTTGTATTAGTGGTGCATTCTATATACAGCTGACCAAAATCAAAGTGTAGGCTTCCTTGCTACTGAAATTATTCATATCTCATTTTGTACTCCTATAATAAAAATTATCATCCAGTAAAAAACTACATTACAATGCTCTTTATCTACAAACCTTATTTGATATATTAATGAAGAATTTAAGAACCATATCATTTTGACACTCCAGTTTCAAGCACTGGACATGAGCTGATCAACAGATGAATATACATTACGCTGCAGATTTCAGTTGTCATCATCAGTTTTGATTTTCCTACCACACTGTTTCAGTTTTAAAACTTCTCTTGGAGAGATAATGGAAATTAGGATTATCATAGCACACATGAATACTCTGACTGTGTGTCCTTCCCATTTATGCATTTAAATGAAAATGGAAAGTTTGTTACAAGTGTTGGACTTGCAACACTGGTAAGCTAACAGCACAATAAGTACCACATTTGTTTCATTACTGAGTGTTCTAAAGTGCAAACAAGTTAGTAATTTCTATCGTTTTTCTAAAGCTTTTCATTTTTCAATTGAAGAGTCTTTTGTTCATGGTTTATGTGTAGCATTACTTCAAGTGTGTCTTGGGACAGCACCTCCATGCTAGCCTGTGTTGTGGTTAATCTTTTTACAACTGTTCTCACTGCTAGGAGTACAGTTCCAACTACCATGATCGTCCAACTGAGAATACTGGCTCTTTTTACCATTTAACTCCTTGAGCTAAAGTTATCCTTCAATTTGTTTTTCTCTCCATCAAGGTCTGAAAACCAGCCAAGATTATCTGCCACAAGATGGTGTTTTTTGCACACCCCTCACAGGTAATTGACTACACCTTTTTTGTAATGCCATGTGGGAAACTGTCTTACTCTGTTTTGTGTTCCGGTACTATACAGGTATGTGTCGCAACTGAAAACATGGTGGCAGTTTTCCCTTATTGCTCATTATTTCCTTCATGTCCTTACCAGAAATTTGGCTACAAAAAATTAGCTAATTACAGTGAAAAATGTGATTCGCTCGCGCTGGTGTCCTTCCATTAGAAGCTAACTTTCTTGCAGGACCAAGTCTTAGTTATAGCTGTAAGCTGATATAACAATGTAACATCCAAAAAATCTTGTTGCTATTTTGCAATGTGTGTATTTTTAAAGCATTCACCAGTGATCAATAGTCTTAGTTAATAAATTTATTCAAAGATACATTTAAAACTGGTTGATTACTGATCTATTTGTTGCCACTATTGAGCAAGGTTACGTGAGCTTCAGTCTATGCTTATTCATCTCATAATGCGTTGCTTGCTTATAAATGGGCTGAACGTGTGCATTAAATGGCTTAATTTGTCGGTTCACAACTTATGTGCTTCACAACACAACAAATCACAAAGGATGTTGAAAAAAGGTTAAGAAAGTAATTAAAAAAATAAAAAAAGGTAAGTATGTAATTAAAAAATATATTAGAACAGGAATATACAAATAGGGAGGAATAGGGAGTAAGGAATTTATTTATTTTTTTTTTTTTTTTATTATCACACGGCCGATTCCCACTCCAAGGCAGGGGTGGCTCGAAAAAAGAAAAACTTTCACAATCATTCACTATTCACTGCTATTGCCAGAAGGGTGCTTTACACTACCGTTTTTAACTGCAACATTAACACCCCTCCTTCAGAGTGCAGGCACTGTACTTCCCATCTCCAGGACTCAAGTCCGGCCTGCCGGTTTCCCTGAATCCCTTCATAAATGTTACTTTGCTCAACTCCAAAGCTCGTTCTAGTATTAAAAACCATTTTGTCTCCATTCACTCCTTATCAACACCATCAGAATGCTGCTGGAAAAGTCCAAGAACCCTCGCACACAAGAACCTCCTTTACCCCTCCCTCCAAAACCTTCCTAGGCCGACCCTACACAGCCTTCCTTCCATACAGAATGATACACTCCTTGAAGTCATTCTGTTTAGCTCCCTTCTCTCTAAATGTCGAACCACCTCCAAAACCTTCCTCAGACCTCTGGGACAACAGTTTTGGTATCCCGCACCTCCCTCCTAACTTCAAAATACGTATTTCTGCCTTATATTCACACCATCACTTTGCCTCAGGACTTGAAATCTCCACTGCCTCCAGCCTTCTCCTCGCTGCCAACAGTCATCACCACGCTTCAACCTTATAAGAGCGTTGGTTTCTTAAACCTATACTCTCAAACATTCCTTATTTGCCTCAAGGACAAGTTCTTTGTTTCCACAGATCCTAAGTGCACCACTCACTCTTTTTCCCTACATCAATTCTATGATTCAACCTCATCTTTCATAGTCCCATCGCTCGACACGCCACTCCCAAATATCTGAATACGTTCACCTCCTCCATATCTCTCCATCAATCTGGTATATTCAAGTTTTTTTTTTTTTCTTTCATCACCTATTCTGTGTGTTATCCTCATTACCTTACTCTTTTCTGTATTCACCTTTAATTTTATTCTTTTGCAAACATACCAAATTTTTCCACCATTCCCTGACATCTTCTCTTAGAATATCCCAAGGCACAGTGTATCAGCAAAGCAGCAGCTGTGACAACTCCACTTTGTGTGTAATAAAATATTTTTTTTTAAACATTAATTACTACATTCAGTTACTTAGGCAGGATTAAATGGTCAAGAAAAATGATGCATCAGGTAGATTTTAGACAATATTTGAAGCAAGGATTAAGGATAAAAAAAAAACTTTTTTTGACATTACTAAAAGCAGAATTTTCTGCATTATAAGCCCTGGGAAGGTCCACTGTATATGTTATAGCCTGTTTACAGAGAGTACATACAACTAAGTTTTCTCAACTCAGGAATAATGTTTATATTAACTCAGGGTTGTACCTTCGATTAAATACTATAAAGCATCTCCTCCATTAAAGATAGGGTTCCATTCCTCAAGAGTAGGTGGTAAGTGAACTGGTCCATTGAGCAAGGAGAATACTTTAGTTGGTGGGGTTGTTGTAACATCTTCAGACATTTTTTAAATGTCACTTTGCCCATCTTATAAACATTTGTGGTATATTTTTAAATGTTTATATAAGGTGTTATGTATAATGTAATAAAACACGAGTAGAGGAAACCAGCTATAATATAATTATTTAGGTTTGCATTCTGGTGGAGAATGGTCGTAAGTCCTGACTTTACTGGGTTATATTGGCGCGGCCTAACCATCTGGGTTTAAAAATTTGAACAAAATATTAAGGCCAAAATTCTAGAGGCTCTCTGCCAGAATGATTCCTAATTACAGTGGAACCCCAGTTTCCATGAGCCCGACCCCCAGCCCCCTTCATGAAATTTCGACTTTCCGGCAACTTATATTGTCAAAATATAGCCCAACATATAAAACACACACAGCACACCAAACAGAACTTCATAACACACAAACCGCTCTCACCCACACACACACAAACACACACAAGGCACACACACACACACTCACACACACACACACACACACACAACACACACAAACACCAAACACACCACACACACACATAATGCACACAACAACACACACACACACACTACACACACACACACACTACCACACACACACACACACACCACACACACAACAGCAACACGTGCACTACAAAACCTAAGCCTTTCAAAAAAATAAAATATGGGAGCTCGGCCAGAGGAGGAAGTTGAAGGGACTCAGGGGTCTAAAGGAAAGATGGGCATGGAAAGGAATAACAGATGAAAAGAGCAATGTAAAAAGGAATGAAACAAAAATGGGATTGCAAAACTTGGATGAGCTTTCTGTGATAATGCGAGAAGATTGAGGCCTAGAGAAGAGAAATGGGGTCTTGAGAGATAAGCTGCAAGCTGCAGATGCAAAGTTATTTGGGACAATAAATGATGATGTATATATGCGGATAGAAAATTACAGGGCTAGTGCCCTGAGGAGGGAGCATGGCATCTTGAAGCAGGTAGTAACACTTATTAAAAGCAGGGGCCCAGTGGAAAAGGAAAGGAGACATGACTTATGCTAAGGCCCCATATCAGTCCTCCAGGGTAAGGCTGTGGAAGTGAAGGGAAGAGCTGTTGAAAAGTTAGTGGACTAGTTTGTGGTGGAGGTCTGTAGAGTAAAGAATAAGATGTCAGGTCCCTTGCTGGAGCATGACTCAAGTCACAATCAGCTCGTACACAGAGAGTATTACAGGGGAAAGAAATAAGGAGTCAATTGGCTAGGTACAAATGGGACCAGAGACATAGAGGGAAAAGGCAAATGGGGAGGACGGTGAGGAGAGAGAGGTCCAGTCTTTTTTCATGGGCTTCGAGAAGGCACTAAGCGATAGGACACAATAATGAAAGTTAGCAGAAAAAGGATAAAACAAAAAATGAACAATTATCAAAGAAAATAGGTGAGCGAACACATGACTCAGTTAAATAAATTTTTCAGAAGAATAGGTGGTTCGGAAGCGTACTCAAAGAGGAATCAATTGGACAAGTCAAAACTGATTATTTAACAACAAAAATTGTGATGGATGGGAACAGGATACCTACAAGAAGAATAACCACAGTTGGAAGGATTCATTAACATACCAAGAGGGTGTTACACCATAGAAAGGATCAAGAACGTATGACCGCAGCCTGCCGGGAGAGGTCCAGAAATGAAACGGGGCTTGAAAAGAGAACACGGATAGGAGTCAGCAACAGGACAACCAGAGCAAAACAAGTGTCAAACAACACACAGAACCACCATCTTCATAACCTCAGCAAACACACTATCCAAATTACAAAACCACAAACCCATCTCTCACATTTCCCACACCCACACTATGCAGTAGAATCCACAGCCCCAGAGCGAGGTCATATGGCTGTTGTTGTCCTCTAATACAGCTCTGCAAAACTGCTAGATACAGTTTTATGAATAGAATTAGAACAAATGGAAAGGCATGTTTGGAATAGTTGTTAAACTGTTTTACAAATTCGATTTAAGGGGAGCGAGACTTGGAACGGTTATAAACTTGCTGATAAATTTGTAAGACCTGTTATGAACAGCTGGAGCCGGCTTGAACAATTATAGAATAATTATAAGGCTCTACTTGAATAGATTGTAAGCCTTCTTAGAACAGTTGTGGTCCTATAAGAAAACTTAATAAAAGTGTTTACAAAGCCTGCTTTAACAGTTATGATCTGCAGCTCCCATGCCAGTCCACCCTACGGTTCACAGAACACCCGATGATCCCCACATTGTCTCGTTACCTCAGGTTAGAGACTTGGGAGTGGACAAAATTATGAAAATTATGGGAAACAATCTGGGAAAAATTTCTAGAATTGAGAAAAAAGGAAGGTATTCTCTCAGAAATATACTGCCACACCTGCTCTTTTAACTCGTGGAAGAAATCGCAAAAGTTGTTATTTTTAAGTCATAGGAAAAGGGGAAGACACGGAATTTGGAATAGAATAGGAAACCCCTAGTAAGAAATTCACTGGATAGCTACTAGATAGGGTATTGGTCCTGATAAGTACTCGGACTATTAGGAGTAATTTTACCTGAAATTGTGCACTGTAGGCACGCTTATCCGGGGATTGGCTCCTACAGAAAAAGTGGGGATAAAAAAAATGATTTCAATTACAGTTTGAGATTTATCGACAAATGGGCCTATTAATACATGGCTCAAAGGGGGAAGTAAAAATGTCCCAGATAAAACAGCTTACAATTTAATAAACATTCATACATTACAAGGGAATCTGAAATTTTGGCACCAACAAAGAGATAAAATATACAATCTCAAAAAAACATACAAACTTTAGCACGCATTTAAAACGGATAATGAACTACCCCTCCATATAATTTCCAAGGAATTCTTGCCTTCTCATACTGTATTCGGGTTACTTCCCGTCGATTCAATTGTTTCAACTCCGATACTCCTTTTCAGGTGGCCACTGAGGCTATTCGAAATCCAAAGATTACAAGCCTGGTTTGATCCTCCAGGACTAGGTGTCTTTCAACGGTCCTCTAGTAACTTTATATCCTTTCCTCAGTATATCTAGGTTGAGTGTTTGCTAAAATCTTCAGGGCGTGCCTGGTTTGAACACTGTAAACTTCTATTTCTTAGGCATCTATTCATTGAGAGGAACGGGTTGGGAGGGGGGGTTGCCTAGTTGCTGCTAAACTTGTTAGCAGCAGATATAATAGATATGATATAGTTGAAAATAAAATCTGTTAAGCTGACAAAGTGTGGAGTCGAGGCTGGTTCAGAATGGCGCCTCATGTTTCCCTCCACCATTTGAAAACAGCCAACTAAACTTGTAACAAACTCTTTTACAAAAACTTCTACAAAGGAGAGCCCACTCATCTCTATAATCCTTATTTCCACACCACTAATAATTATTACAGTCAAGATACTAATAGTATTAGAAAATAATCATGACACATAAAAAAAATTATAACATTAATATTACCATAAACAAAAGTTTAGGTCGAACATATATTGGAACCAAAATACTCAGAAAATCAACATGCAATAATGGTTACACTCTCCAATAACATTTCCTTAAGTCCAAAAATTTTACTGTCTTTTTCAGTAAACTAAGGATTATTTGAAACATCCATTCTACAGATGTCCTGTTATGTCCAAGTATACTCTGACCATGTTTACCATTGCAGCAGAGGGAAGAAAAGAGTGCAAATGTTTAACAGTATATCAGTTACTAAATTAATAATGGTGGTTCGAAGAGGTATGGGGAAGGTTAAAAAATGTAGTGTTAGAGTGTTCAGCAGAAGTTTGTGGTTACAGGAAAGTGGGGTGAGGGAGGGTGAGGAGCGATTGGTGGAATGATGATGTAAAGTGAGTAGTAGGGAGGAAAAAGTTAGCATATGAGAGTTTTTACAAAGTTGTAGAAGTGATTGCAAGGAGGGCAAAAGAAGAGTATATGGAGAAAAAGAGAGAGGTTTAGTGAGGGGTTTTGAAGCATGTAAAAAGCGAGCAAAATGAGAGGAAGTGGGTGAATGTTATCAAACAAATTTTGTTTGAAAATAAAAGGAAAGTTTTGGAGTGAGATTAAAAAGTCTTAAGAAAGCCATAGTGAAACAAATGGGATTTGGTCAGTTTAAATTAGGAGAGGAGAGTTATTAAATGGAGAGTTAGAGTAGTTGGGAAGGATGGAGGGACATATTTTGAGGAATTGTTAAATGATGATGAAGATTGGGCAAGCAGTTGATTTCGTGTATAGGAAAAGGAGGGAATAAATCTTGTAGGAGTGAGGAAGAGCCAGTATGTGAGTGTGGGGGGAAGTTCGTGAGGCAGTATGGTAAAATGAAAGGGTAAGGCAGCCGGGATTGAGGGGTAAAGACTAGAAATGTTTTATAAGCAGGTGGGGATATCAAGTTTTGATGGTTGGTGAAATTATTTAATAAATGTATGGAAGAGGGTAAGGTACCTAGGGATTGCAGAGGAGAGCATGCATTGTTCCTTTGTAAAAGGCAAAGGGGGGATAAAAGAGAGTGCAAAAATTATAGGGGATAAGTCCTGCTGAGTATACCTGGTGTAGTGTTTGGTTAGTAGAATTATTATTGAAAGAATTAAGAGGTAAGACGGAGAATAGGATAGCAAGCAATGAACAAGGAGGCTTTAGGGAAAGGTTTGGGGGTGTGTGGACCAGGTTGTTTAAGTTGGAACATCTAAGTGAACGGTATTTAGATATGGCCTAAAGACTAGGGTCCTTTGTAGGCCATTTTTGGATTTGAGAATAGGCGTATGACAGGGGTGGCATAGGGGGGCATTGTGGCAGATGTTGCAAGTGTATGGTGTAGGAGGTAGGTTACTGAACAGCAGTGAAGCGTTTTTACGAGGGTATAGTGAGGCTCAAGTTAGAGTTATGTAGGAATGAGGGAAATTAATTCCAGTAAAAGTAGGCCTAGACAAGGACTGTGTGAATGTCACCGTGAGTTGTTTAATATTATTTTAGATGTGGTTTTAAGGAAAGTAAAATGCGAGGAGGAGGGTCTTGACAAGAGGCGAGGACGTTAAAAGATAACGAATTCACACACAAAGTGGGAGTTGTCACAGCTGCTCTTTGATATGACACCTGTGGCTCTTGGGGAGATTCTGAGAGATGTTGCCAGAGATTGGTGGAATATGAATTTGGTTAGGGTGTGGCGCAAAAGAAGAAAATTAAAAGGTGAATACAGGAAAGAGTAAGTTTATGTGATAACAAAAAGATTAGGTGATGAAAGATTGAATATCAAGATTGGAGGGAGAGCGTATGGAGGAGGTGAATGTTTCAGATATTTGGGCGACGTGGACTAGAGTGTCAGCGGGATGGGTCTTGAAAGTTAGAGGCTTTGAATCATAGAAATTGTGAGGGAAAAGAAGAAAAAAGAAGTGAGTGGTGCAACTACTTAGGAGTTCTGTGGAGACTACAGAGAACTTTGTCCTTTGGAAGGGCAAAGGTGAGAAGTGTCGATATGTGAGTTTAGTTTTACAACGCTTTTATATGGGTAGTGTGAAGCAATAGGGTGGATCGAAATGTCTGCAGCCGAGGAGGAAGGTCTAGGACTGGCTCAGTGGAGATGTCATGTCTTCGAGTGTGGCAATGTGTGGGTGTGAATATAATGCAGCAGAATTCGTATGGTTTGGAAGTTAGCGTGAGGTGGCGGATTCCGCCAAAAACTGGTGTTCCCAGAGGGACTGAAGGAGGGGTTGTTGAGGTGGTTCAGTCCATGTGGAGCAGAATGGAGCGAAACAGAATAACTTCCAAGAGGGTATCCAGTCTTGTAGTGAGCAAGGAAGCGGGGGTTCTGGTTGGGGTCGTCAGGGCCTAGGAAAGGTGGTTGGGAGGGGGTAAGGAGGTTCGTCTGTGTGCTATGGGCTCTATGCGACCTTCAGCAGCTTTTTGCAATGGCGAAGCGTGTTTATGTTTGAACTAGAGAGTGGAATGGTGACAATGGTTTTAATACATGACAGTGGCTGTTGGGGCGTCGTGAGCAAGAGTAAAATTTATGAGAGTGGTGATTCAGGAGAGATACCGGCAGCCGGGACTTGAGTTCCTGAGAGCATGGGATAGATACAGAGCCTGCACTCTTGAAGGATGGAGGGTTGTTAATGTTTCGCACAGTTTAAAAAAACAGTAGTGTATAGTCACCCTTCTGGCAAGAACAGTGGATGGGAGTGATAAGATGGTGAAAAGTTTTTCTTGTTCGGGACAACCTGCTTGGTTGGGGAATCCGGCCAGGTGATTAATATAAAAAATAAAATAAAATAAATAATCAATAAAATAACAATATTTAAAATCAATAGTAAATAGTGACCAGTAAAAATAGTAATAATAAATGTAATAAGAATAATAAAGAATAACCATGATGTCATCAATAATAATAATCATAAAATGTTAATTTTCTAACCTCATCACAAAAATTTATACATCACATGTGACCAATTTAATCAGGGATGGGGCGGTTTACTTTATTACACATGGGAGGTGAGGATAAATGCCCGGAATCGGTATTTAGGCAATGATGCATGCCAAAAGTGATACTGAGCTCCAAGGAAGGTCATGAGAGTGGGGGTAGGTAAGAGATGACCATAGTGATCATGAGCCCCAGAGCCAAGAGATGACAGATTATTATTTGTGTGGAAGAAAGGGAGGGGGTGAGGGAGGGGGGGTGTAGAGCACGCTACGAGGATAAACATAAGAATCCCCTGTTTACAGGTCTCCCTCAACATTCATGTTTTCAACTTTCATGGGCTTCACTTTTGCGAATCTACCAACCGCCAAATTCCCAGACAACCAAAATTCCCAGCCGCAAATCATATTTAAGTTTTCCCGCCAACTGCGAGTCCTACTACCCTCCCTCCCAAACCCCCACAGCTGGCAGCCAGCAACCTCCACCACGCAGTGTGAGTGGACGTTGTTTCTGTTTGTTCATTATTTGCTATTAAACTACAGTATAATAATGTTAAACCCATTCATGACAGCATATTGCGAATGAGCTATTCGGACAGGTATTAGAATTCGACATCATGGTGTTTACTCTTGACACTGCACAGAATTAATCATTTCTGCTACAGACTTATATTTCTATAGTTATTATAATAATTAATAATAATAATATTAATAATAATAAATTATTAATTAATAATTGATATAATTGAAGAAAGGATATTGTACAAAAAATATGAGGGAGTGGTTGAGACATCGTCAGGGTGACTTTGTTTCATGCTGGAAATAGTGACACAATTTAGGTCTCCTGCTTTCAAACAATTCACAATAATTCATTGTGTTTGGTTGCTTGTAGATTGAGTGTGACTAGAGTGGTAGGAGGCAGTGATTGAGGAATGGTATATAATAACTTACAATCAATAATAACTACATGTTTATTAATAAGAACATTTACTATTATTCTTTATACATGTATGTTATTTAAATACACTGCCTCAACGCCTTGAAATTATTGTGAAATGTTTGATGAGCAGGGAGACTAATGTTCACTCCCAGGCATAATCAAAGTTTTGTTTTCTTTTTCACTCAATGACGATGTCGTCAAACCACTCCCTCGTTTTGTTGATTCAACTTTCTTCTTCAATTATTTCGTATTTATTATTATTATTAATTATTTTTATATGATCTTTTTATTATTATTATTACTATTGTTATTATTTGCAATAGCAGAAATGTTGATTCTTTGCAGTGTGTCTAGTGTAAGAAAACAATATGGTCTCCGTATCAATCCTTTCATATTAGCCATTCCAATATGCAGTCATGAATGGGTTTACATTATTTATTTGTAGTTTAATAGCATAAAGAATGAACCAACAAATCATTCCACCACCCGAGTGGTGCGGGAGGGCTGTGATGCCAGTTGCGGGGTCGGAGGGAGGGCTAGAGGGAATCGCTGTGGTGGAGGCATTGGTGGAGGCATGAGTGGGGTATGTGGTATTTAATAACATACATGTTTTTAACATACATGTTATTAAATAACATACGTATTTAAGCATAACATGTATATATTTAGTACAATTTCGCCGTTTTCATATATTTATGATTTTTTCATGTGTCGTCAAACAAGTTAAGGAAAGCAGTATGTAATATATTTCCCTTCAATTATTGGGGCAAAAATCATTCAGCAGGTTTTTTCAAACAATTCGCGAGGGCTCTTGATCCCCTAACCCTCGCGAATGTTGAGGGAGACCTGTAAACATAACCCTTGAACCATTTGATTACCCTCATCTAGGAGGCAATGAAGGTCACTGTGGGTAAGCACTCCCATCTTACCTTGCATAGAATAACTGGCACAACAGCACTGACTGAGCTCAGAATCAGCAATAATAATGGTGATTGGAAAAAAACTGCTGCAACCACATCTGAGGGCAAACATCCTTTAAAAACCTTATGTCATTCATGGACATGCAAGGGTTCTGTCCTCTGGTGGGAACTGGAGGCGATTCGCCAGATGCGGGTCCTCAAATAATACCAATTCCCATTTTCACAACTAGCACCACCATGACTGTCATCATCAGAATGGAATGGAGATGTAATGATTTCTTGTCATTCAGTGTAGGTGAATTTACCAAGAAAGAAATTTTCAAAACTAATGGGGTGAATGTAGTGGAGGAGTGGGGGTATTTAAGATTCGATATGAGGAAAGGGGACAAGAGCTTCTTCATCAGAAACCAAGCGCGAATATCCACCTTGAAGGGATAAAGAGTGGTAGGGTTCCAACCTAATGTTTTTAATACAGCCTCTCCATCACTTATCGCGGAGTTCCGTTACTATGACCACTAATTTCAGTGCAGTCGGTATAAACGAATTCATTGCTAAGTTTGAGGAGAATACTTATAACGTAGTGGTTTGTTGGTCAACCATACTTTGATATTGTTTAAATGTCACTTTGCACCGTTTATAACTTTTCTGAGATGTTATTTTTTTATGTTTTTTACTGTAGTAGTACTGCTACCACAATGTATATTGATAATATACAGTATAGGGAAATCAGCCTCAAAATATTGTAATCACACGATTAGGTATACATCACTGTCAGAGAGCCACAGCGTAAGTCCAAAGGGTAATCGATAAACGAGTACATCACTAAGGGGAGGAGAGGCTGTATAATTCCATAATTTTTATTTCTACGCAAGAACATTACAGTGGACCCCCGGCCTAAACGGAGCATTGCATACACGTTTAATTCCGCCATTAGAAGCATTTGGAATGCAAATATTTTTGCACTCGCTCACGATAAAAACTCACCTAAAGTGATTCCTACCAAACTGTCCATACAGCCTGAAGCATCTCAGCTGCCATACCATCATTGTTTACAAGCCAGGGTGGTCGGTTCATGCATGCATACATTCGATATATCATTTTGTATTATTCAATGTTTATCAGTGCTTGTAATTGCTAAATAAGCCAACATGGGCCCTAAGAAAGCGTCTAGTGCCCAACCACTGTTTTGGTAAAAAGGCTGTTGTGGAAATATTACTATCGTCCACAGTCAGCTGCTGCTGCACTCAATCAGCTGTTACGGCCACCACGGTCAGCTGTTGCTTTTCCTGCACAGGTTCAGATTAGCATGAACATGTCAGTGTTGCCTGCCACCGTCATGCTATTGCTGCACCTCGGTTCAGCTGTTGCTGCAAATCAGCTGTTGCGGCAACACGGTCAGCTGTTGCTGCACCATGGTCAGATGTTGCTGCACCACCGTCAGATGTTGCTGCACCACTTCAGTGTGCTGCACCACGGTAAGCTGGTTGCTGCACCACAGTCAGCTGCTGCTGCACACAGTCAGTGCTGAGCACCCGGTAGCTGTTCTGAACCATGGTCAGGCTGAAATTGCACCATGGTCAGCTGCTGCGCACCACAGTCAGCTGCTGCTGCACCACCGTCAGTGCTGCTGCACCACCATCAGCTGTTGCTGCTCCACGGTCAGCTGCTGCTGCACCACAGCAGTCAGCGGTTGCTGATCTGAAGTAAGTGTGTGCTGCACAACAGTATATGCTGCTGCACCACCATCAGCTGTTTTGACCACATGATCATCCTGAACCTGTTCTGTCAGCCTGAATGGCCTCAGCTTGCCCTGCTTGATTGTTTACAAGCCAGGGTGGCGGTTGCATGAATTACATTCGATACATTTTGTATTATTCCATTGTTTTTATTGCTAGTAACTGCTAAATAAGCACCAAGGCCCAAGAAGCTTCTAGTGCAACCTATGGTAAAAAGGGTGAGAAATATATTGAAATACTACTATCGTAACACGGTCAGCTGCTGCTGCAACACAGTCAGCTGTTGCTGGACCAGTCGCTGTTGCTGCACCACGTCAGCTGCTGCTGCACCACATAAGCTGCTGCTGAACCAAAGTCACGCTATTGCTGATACACGGTAAGTTGCTGCTGCACCATGGTCAGCGATGCTGCACCAAAGTAGCTGTTTGCTGAACCACGGTCAAGCTGCTGCTTACACCAACGGTCAGCTGTTGTGCACAGTCAGCTGCTGCTGCACTAAGTCAGCTGTTTGCTGCTGCTGCACACCATCAGCTGTACTACTCAAAGATGTGGAGTGTGTGTTGTTGGTGTGGCTTTACGGGGAAACAATTACCAGCAGAAACAATTAACCCGATGGTTAGCCACCCAGGATAAACCCAAAGAGAAAATCAATGTGCTTCATTGAGGGATGTCTAACTTATTTCATTGGGGTCCTTAATCTTGTCCTCCAGGATGTGACCCAAAACAGTCGACTCTAACACCCAGGTGAACAGGGAAAAAATGCCTGGAACTAGTGTCATATGGTTGAATTATTTAAGGCCAGCAAAGGTTGGTTTGAGTGATTTAAGATTTTGTAGTGGCTTGCACAGTGCGATAAGGCATGGTGAAGCTGAAAAATTCCAACCTCAACAAGTTGTTCAAGTGTGACGGAAAACAGGCCTCTTTGGAAGAAAAGAAAATGCCCAAACAGGACATACTTTAATCAGGAGGAAAAGCACTCCACAGGGCCACAAGCTGGTGAAAAAGACTGGGTAACTGCGCAGCGAGGAGACGGTTGGGGCAGCGGAGATGTCCTGTTTAATGGGCAATGTGTGGTGTAATATAATGCAGACACTTTCGGAGTGTGGAAATTAGGAAAGTTGTGGAAGAGTTAATAAAGTATTAGTCAGAGGGCCAGAAGAGGGAGTTGTTGAGGTGGTTTGGTAATGTAGAGAAATGGATCACAAGTAGAAATGACATGGGAAAAGATTATAAATCTATAGGGGATAGGCAGGCGGGGTAGGGGTGTCCTCGAAAGGGTTGGAGAGAGGGGAGACAGAGAGAGAGGGGGTTAAAGGAGGTTTTGTTGGCGTAAGGGGGCTTGGACTTCCAGCAAGCTTGTGCGGGGAGCGTGTGTTAGGATAGGAGTGAATGGAGACGAATGGTAACGGTATTGGGACCTGACGATCAGTTGGAGTGTGAGAGCAGCGGTAATATTTATTGAAGGGATTCAGGAAAAATATCCGGTTATTTTCCATATAGTCGGCTTGAGTCCTGGTATGGGAAGTTCAATGCTCGCACTTTAAAGGAAGGGGATTGGGATATTGGCAGTTTGGAGGGATGTTATGTTGTTGTATCTTTATATGTTTATGCTTCTTGGGAATGTTGTATTCTGAGCCTCTGCAAGTTTCGTAGTGTTTTTTTAAAAATAATTTTGAAAAAAATATCATAGATGGTTTAAATGGAAAGTTTTAACAGTGGACTCTCATTACGACCGTAATCCTTTTCCAGAAGTCGCCAAAAAGCAAAATGGCCAATAACCGAAATAAATTTCCCATAAAAATTAAATGTAAACCCAAATTAATCAATTCAGACACCCAAAAATTAAAAAAAATACTTTTTTTTAAAGTTAACAGTATGTTTTACATCAGAAAACAATGAAACTAAATAAATGACCAATGAAATGGAAAATAAACATTTAACCCCTTTTCATTTACCCCTCTCCTAAACTTGTTCTCAGGTAAAAAAATTTTTCAAAAAAAAAAAATTATTTTTTTTTTAGAAATGAAGAGAATTTTTTCCCAACATTATGACATAAAAAAGTATGAAATTTTTAGGGAAAACTTAGGGAATTACGCTCTGTGAAGTTAGGGGCTTCCGATGTTTTAGCATGGGCGTTTCGCCAACTTGACCCCTATGTTCGGCCAATTTCTGTGTACTAGTTGACAAAAATCATATTTTTTTTTGCTAAACCCTTCCTTTTTTTTTCACAATGAGTACAAGAAACCCCCAATTTACCATTTCAACAAACCAAATAAAGGGGTTTTAGAAATTGGCAATTTTTGCCAATTTCACACAAATTTCATAAATGCCAAATTTCCAAATAAGGTCCAAATAAACAAGACAGACTTTCCCCTGGCCTAAAAACAAGTTCCTGTTCGTTAGTCACGTCCCCCCCCCCCTTTTTAAAATTTCTTTTGCTTTCCACTTTGAATTTTTATTCTTAAAAAAACTAATTTATTTTTTATCAACTACTGCATTAGTGTAAAATGTAAAAATAAATCACGCCCCTTGAAAGAATTTTAACTCACCATTTACGTGTATTGACGTTTGGCATGATTTGTTTTTTTTTGAACTTTGGTAAAAATTTAAAACATTCGCTTCTTTGAGCTAAATTTTCAAGGTTTTTTTTCATTGTAAACCCAAATCAAAATCACTCAATTTTTTGTAAATGTTTTAAATTCTAAAAAATGAGCCCAGGAAAACGAATACAACCATAAATACCAACGAAAATACGTGCAAAATCACTGTTTTAACCCAAAAACACAAATTTTTTTTTTCTCATTCCCCGGAACCCTGTGTGCTGCGGATTTTTTTTGTATTGCGAAAACCCCACAAAAGACCCCTCTTTCATATTGGCCTACCCGCTTTCTCTCATTAGATCTAAGCCAGAATTTTGGCGCAGTACACAAAACCCCCGGGGCTTAAACCATACATACGTTGAAAAACCCTGAAAGGGTTTTTAAAACACTTTTACCTTATTGAAAAGTCTTTTTGGTATATCAAAATGGTAGGGGGGATTAAATATGACCAATTATCAACGTACCTTAAAATTTCTATCACAAATTTACTACTAAACCAATAAACAAAATTTAAAACATAGAAAAATAATACTCTAGAAGAATAACATATGTCTTTTATGTGGCGAGCGATGGGGTTGTTGTTGGGTTTATAAGGGCCACTGAGAGCATAAACGACTATTTTGGTAGTGAGCGGCAGCATTCACACAAACAATGTACAGTGGAACCTCAATTTTGAATAATCCGTTCCGAGCTATTTTTAAAATTTAAAAGTTTGAAAAAACGAAGCAACATTTCCCATAAAAATAATGGAAATACAATTAATCCGTTCCAAAACCCAAAAATATTCACAAAAAAATTTTATTTTTTAGAGATTTAAATTTTAGTTTTACATACACACAACAAATCAGGTACAATAATTATTTAAAAAATTTTAAAAAAACATACAAAATAACATTTTTTCGCACCTTTTGGAAGATTGGTGACGGCATCTGGAAGATAGGGGGAGGGGAGAGGGAGTTGGGGTTTGTGTTTAGAAGGGGGAAACCCCCCCCATAAGGGCTTTAGGATCAAGGGGTAGAAAGATTTTACTTTTTTTTTCCCATACATCCCCCGGCAAACCAACAAGTTTCCCCCCACCCATGCTTTTGTATTTTTTTCCTTCTTCACATCTATGGTGTTTCTCACTTTCTTTACTGCAGGCGTACCACTAGCAAGATTCTTTGGGCCCATGGTAGCTTATTCACAGTCCCACAAGCACTAAACACAATGAATTAATCATAAAATGTTTGAATGAGAGTGCAGGTTAGTGTTCACTACAAGCATCAACAAAGCCAGACTGGCTCACAGCGCCTGTGCAGGGACGCAGACAGAGCAGGCTGGCGACAGGTCCGGTACCCGGCAGTTTGAATATAGGCGAGTTCGATAATAGGACAAAGTTGGTTCGAAAAAAGTGGTCGATTTTCAAAAGAGTTCGAAAAGCGATACGTTCGAATTTGAGGTTCCACTGTATGTAATTTATAAATAAGAATTATTTACACTTTAATTTATAAATAAGAAATATTTACACTTACTGTACCTTGGAGGAGATGCTGGCTTTGGGGGTTAGGTGGTAGAAGATAGAAGAGGGGAGCAGTGTTGTCAGTAACCCTATACATGTACCTTTAACAACATTGGAGAAGTTAAGTTTCGTGTCATCTTTTTTCTATCGCTTAACTTACTTGCTGTACTGTTCATGCTACATTTTATCGCTGGCTGGCACTATAAGCCTTTACTGGCTCCTGCTGCTTTAGTGTCATACATATCGTAGAATCACTGAAGAAGGCATATTCTCCCCTTTCCCTTCCTCTTTCACTCTCATACTTTTCAACAGCTTCTTTCTTAAATTCCATCGTGTTTCTCACTTTCTTTAACCAAAGGAACTTTACTAGGAACTTTATTTGGGCCCATGGTTGCTTATTTTGCAGTTGCACTCAATAACCACAAAAAAAATGGATTATAGCAAAATGTTGGGTGAATGAGCAGAAAGCTTCCTCACTCACCCAGAGTCACAGCCAAACTGACTCAAACGGCTAGTGGCAGTGGGTTGACGCGTCCCATACGGCCAATAAGCAAAATAATGGCTGATAACCGGAAACCGAAAAACCGGCCGAATAAGCGTGTTGGCCGATAAGCGGAACGGCCAATAGCCAAGGGTCCACTGTATTAATGTAATATACGACATTTGCTGCACCCAAGAGATTATATGTCATCAAGAGTACAGAGACTCTTAGTGAATTTAATGTGTACCTGCATTACAGCACAGTGTATAAGTACAGTAGGGCCCCACTTATACAGCAGGTTAGGTTCCAGGCTATCACCGGAAAGAGACATCGCCAAAAAGCAGAACGCCATTTTTTCCATTTATAAATGAAATATAAATGCCAGACAACAAATTTACACTACCTTATAGAAGTTAGTAATAAACTAGGCTTTAAAAAAACCCACACAAAAAAATTAAATACATATACAGTTCATTCATTAAAATATTCATTAAAATATTTGTAGTCTTAATATGGGGCGAGAGGTGAGTAGTACTTATTGGTAGAAAGTCAGGTGTAGGTACCCTTTAAAATATTTGTATCTTAATGTAAGATGAAGGGTAAGTAGTATTTATTTGTAGGAAAGTTAGTGTAGGTAGCCAGTAGGTGTAGCCTGCCTGAGCTACACCTACTGGCTACCTACACTGCAGCCCAGAGCCATATTATTGCCATCAACATACCTTGTTCCCCTGTTTTAAAATTGTTTTCTTAACAACTGCCTTTGGATGCCACCCGTAAAAAAAGGGGAGAAGTAATGAATAACTCATGCCGAGAATTGAAAACAAAAGCGGAGTGGGGGAGTGACAGGCCAAATGCAGATTCAAACACGTTTTCTCTGGTGCTGGACCAGAGAAAACGTAATGTTTTTCCCTCCGCCCGGCTACCACACAGGTACACAAGTATTATTATCAGAGCACATGTAAAATATGCAATAAATGCCATTCAACAATTTTACACTAACTTATATTAAGTTAGCAATAGAACTAGGGATTAAAAACACAAAAAAAGGCAAGATACACACACAGTACACTTATTACTTACCTTAAAATATTAATATTAAAGTGTGAGAGGTGAGTGGCAGGGTGTTATTGAATAAAATCAGAAGATGGCACACCTCAATCCTCTGATTCTTCAACTTTTATTCGTTGTTTGGGGACTAGTGTGAAGCTCTTGAAGGAGTGTGTGTTGCGTTAATGTTGAAGGCTGTTCAAGGCTAGCTGTTTATGCTGAAGGTTGCCACGATACTTTCTTAAAGTAGGAATGCATTGAACTTTTTCCTCAGGATTTTAATTTTCCTTTCCCTTAAAATTTCTTTATAGCATGTAACATAATGGGAAAGGGATGCACTCACGTTGAGCTTCATTCAAAATTTGGATCAATTTTCTCAAAAACTGTCATTGCTATTTCTATATGGTTGATAGCTTTCTTCCAAATCCCTGGTTTTCATTTTTTTAATGGCAACAGGACTATCATCAGGAAGGATCTCCTCTTTATGAAACTTCTCTTTCCTCTACTATCAGAAGAAATCTTCATCTCTTAGACACTCATCATGAGAAAAAATCAATTCTTCCACATTATCAGGCTCCATTTCCAGTTCTAATCCCTTGCCAAAATCCCCAACATTTACAGTCACTTCATCCACTGGATTCTCAAAGCCTTCAAAATCGTCAATAAGTTCAGAATAAGATTCTTCCCAAAAACCTTTGAGTGTATTTCCTTTAAAATTCATTCCATGCATCTCTAATATTTTTAATACCTCCAAAACTGTGAAACCTTTCCAAAAGGTTTTTAATTTATTTTTGTTTAGGTCCAGGCATTTATCATTGTCTAGGAAATTAACAGCCTTAATGAAAGTTCTTCTTAGGTAATAAGATTTAAAGGCTGCAATTACACCTTTGGGCCCTCAGCTGTGTTTTTCAGGGAAAAAGCAACATTTATCTCCTTGTACATACCATTTAGAGCTGTAGGGTGGGCAGGGCATTGTCTAAAACAAGTAAACATTAAAGTAATTTTCTTTTGCAGCTTTGAAGCCAGGCATTGACTTCTCTTCTTTATATGATTACAGAGTGCAAATAGGCCTACAGAGCGAAAATCATTGATTCTGATGATGTGATAGATGATTTTGTAGGATTGAAGGCAAGGAAATGTAAGATCACATTCACTGAGACTTTTTACCTGTACTCAAGGTCAAATCGGAACTAGTGTTTCTCAGATATTGCAATGTTTTTCTTTATTTTTTCAATTTTTTTTTTTGGCATTTTTGAAGATTAATAAATGTAGGATCTGTTGCTTGTACTTAAAGTGGTATCTGAGTTTATGTTTTCATCAGTATTACTACGATTATTTTTTTTTATCATTAATAAAGTTGAGAAGTATTCTTCTGTTCAGTTCATGGCCCTTAAACATTCTCATTGCTAAACATTGGTTACTGGTTATGCAGTACTGATGTAACTGGAATTTACTCCCCCTCCACCCCCCGCCCTTGGGTTTAATGGGGTGTGTTGCAACCCCTGAATGGGTTGCAATGATTAATATGTATATATATAATTATTACCTTTTCATATAATTTTATATTGCTTGTATTTGCGATAATAGCTAAATCGTAAATGTATTGCTTTATATTATTTGACTTAGCTTCCTTTAGTTAGATAGGATGTAACACATATTATGTGAACAGTTCAAGTCTTGATTGTCTAACTACTGTAATTATCGCTCTTTGCTCGTTTCCCTGCCAGCTTCTTGCTGGGCAGCGACCCACGGAGCTATCACGTGATCGAGGGGGGGGTGTCCTCACCTCGCCTGAAGTATTCAGTCTGGTCTAGACCCCTCTTGGTGGTTGGACGTATTCTGACAAGAAGAGCCTAAGTCTACCTTATTGGCCCTTGTTGGAAGATCGTCTCTTGTCTCATTATTGTTAGTTCTGGAGACTGTTCACAGAACATTGTATAGACTAGTGATTTTCGACGTTGTACTGAGGTTGTGTGTCGCATAGACACTCTAAACAACTCAGGTCCTGAGCTGTAGCTTCTGACCTAATTTGTACTGGTATCTGTGTATTATCACAGTCGGTGATTTTCTTATGCTGAACTTCGATTCAGTAGTATGGGAGTTTTGTGACTTTTGTGGAGGATCTGCTGATGGTCCCTACTTAGTGTCACTTTTGCTTGTATATTGTTATTGGGCTTAGCATTCTTTTATTGTTCAAGCAGACTGTTCTGACTGGTCAAGAAGTTAGTTTATTGGAGGACTTTGTCAGTCACTTGTTTAAGTCTAGTCGAGTCGTGAGACATAGTGAACTACTTAGAGCACTTACACACATACACACAAACTTACTTGTATATATTTGTAATATCTTATTAAATGTTAATGTACCAGACGGTACTTAAGAATTATAAATGTGATATGTGCTTTCAGCCACAATAATACTGTACACGAGAGAAGTGATTAATATTATTTTGATTACTGTGATTAATTTAATTTAATTTGATATACGCCTAGACAACTTAATAAATTTATTAAATTTTAATTTCTCTAGTTAGCAGCCTACCAGTTGTAATCCTGAAGCACTACTGAATCATACTGAATTCTAATGGATAATTGGACAAGGATACTGACTAATTGTTACGAAAACCCAGTAACAGGCTGGATGCTAGAAGGGCAGTCCTTTCTAGTATTCACTGGAGATCTCTAAGCTTTTAGAATCGCGTTTTTTGTAACAGGGTGACACTAAAGATGCCGCCACAAGTGACACCAAAGATTCCGCCCCGGGTGACACCAACCCTAGTGACGCCTCTGGTGGAAATGATGCTCAATTGTCCATGTTTCCCTACACCTGCTGCCCCTGTTCACCTAGCAGTAAGTAGGTATCTGGGTGTAAATCGACCAGTGTAGGTCACATTCTGGGAAACGGCAGTATACTTTAGATAGGACTGGGCTATAAAATGAGCTCAGGCAGGATAACAGCTCTTGGCATCTAAAATTGATGTGTAAAAAAAAAATGGGTTGAGCTATTAGTTCCTGAAAAAACATTGCATACTAGTGACTTTCTTTGTGCCTACCAATGTTTTAGTACATGTAAATAACATTATTTTTTTACCACATACAGAAATAAAAATTTGCATTTGTATTGTTTGGCACAGACTGACATATGTCGTAAGGTTGAACCTTATGCAGGTGACATCATGCCTCTGATTCCATAATGTTTTAATTTCAACAGCAAGATGGTGTAGTCTACTGTGTCACAACCTCGTCTTAAGATCAATAAAGAGGACCACTAGTAAGTAAGTAAGTAAGTAAGTAAATTTATTCAGGTATACACAAATACAGTTACATAGAATTATCATACATAGCAGCATATGTGTAGAGAACCTAGGATAACCCAAAAAAGTCGACAGAGTGACTTATTTCCATTGGGGTCCTTTTACCTTATTATTATAATATAAAGGTTATAATATTTTCTTATTATTCTACAATGAAGATAACATCTTATTATCATACTAAAAAGACTATCTACTACATGAGGGTCATTAAGACTATCTACAATACGAGGGTCATTACTAGGAATAAGGTAAAATTTACACATATTTTAGCTAAAAAATAGAAAATCATTCCCCTCCCTTTCTGTAGCTTCATTCATCAGACACTTTTTGGCAGTCTTCTTGAACTGGTTCATGCTATGACTGGCTTTGACATGTGCGGGCAGTCTGTTCCATTCCTTTATTGCTGTACAATAAAAGGTGTTTGAAGCCTGGCCACTGACTGTGGTACTACAAAGTTGTGCTCTCTCCCTCTAGTACTATGATTGCTTTGGTTCCCAACCTTGAACAAAATTAAACAGCAAGATATTCTGGACATTGTTCGTGAGCAATTTTATAAACATGATTTAGCTTCAGTTGTTTTACTCTGTTTTTCAACATTCAGCATATCCAACTGCTGTAATTCATCCTGGCCTACATGTTCTTTGGTCCCAGCCCCAGGAGAATCTTACAATTTTGTTCTGGGTGATTTGCAGTCTATCTTTCAGTTTTTTTGTCAAGGCAGAGTACCATGAAGAGCAAGCGTAATCCATATGGCATTTTATAAGGGCTAGACAATAGGTCCTGCGAGCCTCATTAGTAGACACTGTGCTTGTCTATACAGGAACTTCAGTCTGGCATTCGCTTTCTTTACTACACTGTTTCCCTATCAATTCTCCTGACATGCATGGGTCAAAGGGATTCCCAGTATTTTACTGATTAAACCAAAGTGATGGACTCCCCATTACACTGAACATTAAAATTATTTACCCTTCTCAGTTTATGTTTTCGTTCCAAAGAGAATGGCTTCAGTTTTCCCTAGGTGTAATGATAGTTTGTTGTCTACTAACCAGTTGCTGCAGGACTCCAGTTTCCGTGTTAAAACATTAGCAATATCTTGTGGGTCCTTTACCTGACACTAACAGAGCACTGTCATCTGCATACAGTAGGAGTTTGCACTTGACACTGATAGGCATAACATTGACATAACATAAGAATAATAAGGACCCAGAATACTACCTTGGGGAACTCCACATGTTATCGCAGGGTTCTGATTCCGTTTTGTTGATTTTGACTATTTGTCTCCTGTTGCTAAGGTAAGACTTAAACCAGTCCTACAGAACCTATACCGATAGCTTGAAGTTTCTTACATAATATACTGTGGTTACAGTATCGAAGGCCTTTTGCAGGTCTAAGGTTACCATACCTATGAGGTTCCCTTTTGACATTTGCGATAGTTTTCTAGTCATAGTTTTCTAGATCTGGCAGTACAGAGTCCAGCATCTCTATGATAACATTATCAGTACCTTTCCTTGGCCTGAAGCCAAAATGGCAAGGGTCAGCAATGTTTTGTAGTAATAAATGCATATATAGGAATTATATTAAGATATTTTATATTATTATAATCATGGGGAGCGCTAAACCCGTAGGACTATACAACGAATGTGGGGGATGGAAAGTATCGGGCTCAATTCAGGAACTGGAGCACAGATCCAATTTCCCTAGATCAAGCCCCTCACGAGCGTTAAGGAACCTTCCTTGAGGGGATGATATTTTAGATAATAACAAATTAGAAATTGGTCCCTAGTTTCTCAGTTGTTACATCTCATGTCTTATCTAGCCACAGAAAGTGAAAGATGATAATTAACGCAGATAACATTATACAAGATATTATAGTTCCATTAACATATCTCCTCAAGGAAATATTTTCTTTAAATATATTATAATTCAATAAAATAAGCTCACCTGCGTCACATTAGTAGCGACGTCAATGTTGTTGTTGGGGTCTGAGGGCCACTGATAATTACGCTGCATCCACCCCAACTTACCCATGTACGGCCAAGATAAAAAGATAAAGATAAAGATAAAGGTTTTATTTCTTTGCGAAGTTTACAATCTATGATTTTGACTTGTAAAGTACAAAGAAAGCATTATCATGCCGGAGCATTTCGGGCAGACTAAACCTAATGCTTACATACTTAATACTAAAGTTATTGAGAGTAGTAAATTTTTATTATACATAGTTTTTCTTATTACAATAGAGGTAGCTAGTGGTTTACAGTAAACTGAGATGAAGTATACAGAAAATTACAGTATTGCAATATAGCACAATTTACAATAATGAAATTGAAACAGTTTTAAGTCTGAAATATGCTTAAATAAGTGAGCACTCGTAAATTATTTAGGAGTTTTTTTGAGTTACTGATAGGTGATAACGTATAGTGTTTGGTTAATTTTTGGTGATAGGAGATTTCTAAGTAGAGCCTTAACGAAGAGAATTCAATCGGAAGAGGACCACGCAGGATTACAAAGGGATCTGGACAGGCGCAGGCCTGGTCCAGAAACTGGTTCCTGAGTTCAACCCCACTAAGTGCAAAGTCTTGAAGATTGGGGAAGGAAAAGAAGACCGCAGAAGGAGTACAGTCAAATGGTCCAGGGACTACAAATCTCACTTAAGGAATAGGATCTTGGGGTGAGTATAACACCGAGCACATCTCCTGAGAGCACATCAACCAAATAACTACTGCAGCATATGGGCGCCTAGCAAACTTAAGAATAGCATTACGACATCTCAATAAGGAATCGTTCAGGACCTTGTACACCATGTACGTCAGGCCTATAATTGGAGTATGCAGCACCAGTTTGGAACCCACACCTAGCCAGCACGTAAAGAAATCAAGAAAGTGCAAAGGTTTGCATCGAGACTAGTCCCGGAGGTTAAGGGAATGTCCTACGAGTATAGGTTAAGGGAAATCGACCTGATGACACTGGAAGACAGGAGAAATAGGGGAGATATATAACGACATATAAAATACTGAGAGGAATCGACGTGGTGATAGAGAAAGGATGTTCCACAGATGCGGACACAGCAACAAGGGTCACAGTTGGAAGCTGAAGACTCAGATGAATCACATGGATGTTAGGAAGTAGTTCTTCAGTCACAGAGTAGTCAGGAAGTGGAACATCTGCAAAATGATGTAGTGAAGGCAGGATCCATACAGAGCTTTAAGAAGAGGTATGATAAAGCTCATGGAGCAGGGAGAGTTACTTATAGTGACCAGTAAGGAGGAAGGGCCAGGAGCTGTGACTCGACTTCTGCAGCCACAACTAGGTGAGTACACATAAGGTCCATAGATTAGGTTAATATCCCAAAAGAATAGTAACAAGTGAGAGACATTCAAAACTAGGATGCCAAGCCCTTGATGACACTCTTCAGGTCGCTTGTTCTATCTAGGCTGGAATATTGCTGTACACTAACAGCACCTTTCAAGGCAGGTGAAATTGTTGACCTAGAAAATGTACAGAGAACCTTCACAGCGTGCATAACTGCGATAAAACACCTCAATTACTTGGAACGCTTGAAGTTCCTCAACCTGTACTCCCTAGAACGCAGGCGGGAGAGATACATGATTATATACACTTGGAAAATCCTAGAGGGATTAGTACCAAATTTGCACACGAAAATCACTTCCTATGACAACAAAAGACTCTGCAGACGATGCAACATCCCCCCAATGAAAAGCAGGGGCGTCACTAGCACGTTAAGAGGCAGCACAATAAATGTCAGGGGTCCAAGACTATTCAACTGCCTCCCAGCATACATAAGGGGGATTACCAATAGACCCTTGGTTGTTTTCGAAAGGCGCTGGACAGGCACCTTAAGTCAGTACCTGACCAGCCAGGCTGTGATTCGTATATCGGTTTGCGTGCGGCCAACAATAACAGCCTGGTTGATCAGGCCCTGATCTACCATGAGGCCTGGTCACAGACCGGGCCGCGGGGGAGTTGACTCCCGAAACCCTCTCCGGGTATACTTCAGAGACATAAAAGTAAGATGAGAGAGATGACAGGGTAATTGAGAAGTTACCAGGGTGAGGGAGATGACAGCAGAATGAAGGAGTTGACAGCTGATTTAGGGGGATGAGAGCAAGAATGAAGAAAATGAGAGCAGAAAAATAAGAAATGCTGTCAAAATAGAAATAAAATGCATATTTGGGAACACCCCCGTGAGGTGTTAGTGGGTTAATTTTATTTTCCACCAAAGAGATCAAGTGAATTTTTTTTGTGTCGTGGTGAATGTTTTCCTCTGTGTTAATATAAAGAAAAAGAGAAGTGAAGACGTGGAGAGGATACTTAGGCAGGGAGACTCGTTTAATTTTTTAATTATTATTTCTGGCTACTCTGTATTTCATAACATAAATAACATCCAATGTCTTTCATTCATCGCTGTTCTACATCTTTACAACTTTCTCTACGGTTGGTTTACCAATATTATTACGCTGTTTTACAGGAGAATAACATCTATTCTGTCTACCAACATTATCTTGCTGTTGTACAGGTGACTAACACTTCTGTTAGTCATACTCATATCTGCACTCTCACGCTGCTATTTCGATTAAAAAGTCATGTTGTATAGGCAACGTATGGGAATCAAGAAATTCTTGATGATTTTATATTGCAATAGAATTTTGAATAAACAAGATGAAGCATGTGGATCTACATTATTTTGAAGACATCTAATGTGAGAGATGTGAAAAAGCAACAAGCGAGACTTGTCTAATAGTATGCAGAAATGCTTATTAAATCTCTCTCACTCTTCACTTCTCTCACCTTCTCATTATTACAGATTAAACCTTCACCAACACACACATCACTTCTCTCACTTCCTTTATATTGACAGAGGATACATTCACCGCAGCATTTAAAACATATCCTCTGAGGAAAGAAAATATAAATCATCAGTTGGAGAAAACCCAGCAGCTAGGCACTCGTGAGGCGGACTGGAGAAGCAGGAGGGGTAGTTTGAAGACGAGAATGCATCGTTATTAGTTAGTGGAAGTTTTGATTCTTGGGTAGCTTGCAGCAGGCTTGGTCACAGGAGGGGAGGCAGGTGGAAACAACAGACTCAGCTCAGTTGTAGGTATTTAGCGTGGAGCATTTGAGGAAGAATCGTTCTCAAATTTCTTGAAATTGGTTCTGGAGAAGTGTTACAGTTTTGTTTTATTACCAAAAGTAAAACTGAGTGGTTTGATAAACTCCAGAACTTGGGTAAAAGTGAAATGGTGTGGGGTCTCCCAAGCGAATTTAACAGACCCAGCAGAGAGCCCTTTGTACAGTTCTGTGCAGGTCATGGTGCCCTCATTCGATGTGTAGAAAGTCAGATTGTCCCAACTAGGTGAACTGGCGCAGGAGTCGTCAGCATCCTCCTCTTCCTCAGAAAAGTATAGAGGGCGAGTCTTCGATGGTGCTGGCTGATTGGGCCATTGCAGTAGTGGTGGAAGAAGTCGATGGTGGCCTCTCATTGGTGGGATTTGGAGAAGTCTCGTCACGTGAAGGCAGTGGTGGTAGTGGAGCTGCTTGAGAGGGCTTACTGATTTGAAAACAATGACATTATCTGAGATGGTCTTGGGTATGGCTGAAGAAGGTGGAAAGCAGGGAAAGCAAACTCTGGCACGTTGCTCAACCTGAAGAGATCATCATTGGTGGCGTTGAAGGTTCCAGGGAGAGCCATATTCTGCACATGGGCATACACCATACAGTAGTAAATATTGGTTGGGTCACAGTCAGTTATGAAGGTGGTGGTGGAGGGTTGAGTAGCCTGGAGAAGTTTAGTGGTATCAGCTGTAATTTGGTGATAGCAGCGTAAGTGAAGATCTGGAAGAGGATTTCTGTGCTGTTTCTCGTTTTTTTTTTTCAATATTTCACGCCATGTAGGACATTTTCCAGCAAGAGTGTGGTGATTGTTATTGCAATTCAGGCAAGTTGGTGTTGGTGGAGTGGTAGTGGAGCAGGTCTTGAAATCGTGACCCTCACAACCACAGGTCGTGCAGAACTTCTTGTCCTTTATGGGGCAGTCTTTAGTGCTGTGCATATAAGAACAGAAATTTCAGCAGCGTGGGATGGTGGTACCTTTCTGCTTCAATATAACTGGGGCTTATGAAGTAATAATAGATGGCCAGACCCTCAGCCACAGTATGGGCAGCCATGGTCACATCAGTAAAAGTGATTTTTAACATGGATGAAGCAATAGGGATTTTGATAATGCGCCCCACTCTAGCCCAGGAGTTCAGGTATTCATTGGAGGTCTGAGGTCATTGGCTTTTCAGCTTCAACATCTTCGTTGCATATGACAATGAAGGCGTCCTGGAGCGTCAGAATAGTGATAAACTTCACTTGCAAACCGCCCCTAACGGCAGTTGCAAGTGCAAGTTTTGAAGAGTCGTTCACAGTTCCACTGCAAGGTTTAATCTTAACACGATTAGAGTAGCTCATCGTGAAAGATCAAAAACGATGACAATGAAGGTAAAGGTTCCCCTCCACAACGGGGATCGTAGGGACACTGTGAAGACGAGAGTCAGAGCTTCTGCGACTGCGGAGCACTCCAGCACCCGTCCTATACTCTCCCAGAGTACTACAACACCTGTCCTATACTCTCCCAGAGTACTACAACACCCGTCCTATACTCTCCCAGAGTACTCCAACACCCGTTTTGAACTCTACCAGAGTACTCCAACACCCGTCCTGTAATAAATAACAAAAAGGCACAATACCGTGACTGGAACGATACACAAATAACCCGCACATAAAAGAGAGAAGCTTACGACGACGTTTCGGTCCGACTTGGACCATTGACAAAGTCAATGGTCCAAGTCGGACCGAAACGTCGTCGTAAGCTTCTCTCTTTTATGTGCGGGTTATTTGTGTACCCGTCCTGTATTCTCTCAGAACAAAATCATCAGTAATTTCTGTACTTTATTTCAAATTCATCAAACATTTCAATCTTAATTCATTGTCAGTTTCATATTTTTAACCTAAGTATTGCATTATTCATTTCTTTCATACGTCCTACATATTTACATCCTTCTTACTCTCAATTCTTCATATTCTTCTCGTTTATTCTTACTTCTTTTACGTTGACATTCTTCAAATTCACTTTAATCTTTGCCTTTTTACTCACCTCCTTCATGCTCGTTGCCTTCATACTAAATTCCATCATACCCACTTCCTTCAGATTAAATTCCTTTATATTCAATCCCTTCACATTCTCTCCTTTCAATCCTTGCCTTCATATTCACTTCCTGCCATCTTCCTGTCCAACACTCTTCACTGAACTTATTACTTTTTCCAAGAATGAGATTCCGCGAGTAATTCATCATCATCATTCGACATTTTCTGAAAATGTAAATGCACATATGGACATATGAAACTATAAAAACCTCTTGTCCCACACGTTTCATGGCGAACTGAAATATATTGTGCCTTCATTCATTTTGCAATAAATGGTAATATTCCTACATCATAGTTCATCACAACGTAATATAATATCAGAAACATTAACAACAGAGGTGTACTGGCCAGGTTATAGCAGCAACCTCCTAAATTCTTTTTATCAGGTGATCGCATCTCCCCAGCAGCTTGCTATATTTTTCATCACGTGAAGACATACGCTTATTCTGCTACATAACTGAGCAATATATATATTAGTATAGATACATACTGTGACGTAAATAGGACTAAAATTTTAATTGATTAACAATATCTGGGTGTATTGGTGAGTGTAATTACAGGACGGAGATTTCTTTGTGTCCCCTCCTGTAATTCCTTCGTCCAGAAAGTCACAGGCAGTGTGGACTCAGTTCTTCAAGCTTCAACATCCGTGCGCACGGTGGATGTCTGGGCACCCGGAGGGCTCCAGGTGGGAACAACTAACAGCCCTTCCCAGCAGACAGAGGTGACAGCTGCCACGCCTTCACCTTTACAGAGGGCCTGGGATCTGCAATCAAATTGGCATCCACCAGGACATTGACACGTCCCCAGGGCAGCTCTCCCTCGGGCTACTAGAGGAGTCGCTGACCTCTTGGACCTCTTGGGGAGGATCGATGGTGCTTGTGGAAATTTATTTGGTCCCTAAAGTTCCACAGGACAGATACGACGTACGAAGGGGTCCCAGCATAGCCGTAATGGACGGTTTGAGCTGGGTGGCCCTTAAACCCTCCCAAACAAACAGCATTCTCTCTAGTTGGCGGGGATTGTTGGTAAGCTTATTTAAATTATAGATTTACCCTTCAGGGAAGGAGTAGGTAGTTTTACTGGTAGTACACTAATATTAGGATTATTGAGGCAACTGTAGATAATAATAATGTAGACCTAAGACCTTAACAGAGGTAGTAATAGGCCGATAATGTAGGCAAACACTAGGTTAAGTTAGCTAGGGAGAACTGGCAGCTCTAGCCTGAATGACGAAGCGCGGGTCTCAAAGACACAATAGTGTCCTTCTTAAGACAGACACCAACTGGACAAGACGTGCCATGATCAACAGACGGCGCCCCCCACGTGTCTTCACATTTGAGACCTGGGGAAATCTGGTAGAGGCACCTCGATGTACCGTAGATGACCTCCGTCAGGCCCATACAGTAAGACAAGACCTCCACTTTATCTCATAGATTTCTGGCCAGTGTCTGGGGAGATTGTGAGTGAGTTTGATCTGTGGGCCTGTGTTGAAGCTGGCAGAGCATGCCCAGTAAGTACCAGTGTCTCAAGGCAGTCTGGAAGCTAGTGTCTGTGTCTGCATAGTTATACTAGGGGATACATACCCTCTTGGATATAGGAATTTCTGAGGTGCAGGCAGGACACTAATAATGATTAAATATTGCAGGAATTAAGGCTCCTGGTTGCACGTGGTTTCTGAGGGGAAGTCCAAAGGGGCTAAGTCTAAGCTTAGGGAAGTTGAAGATCAGTATATATGCTGCAACACCAAGTAAGTTAGTCCTCTATATGTGCATGCAGGCGAGTTTCTTGCAACATCAATCATTTGTGAAAATCTGTCCTATAAGCCACTCGTGAGGCTGAGGTACCCACCTCAGAGCTCGGTGTCAACAGAGTTTGCCAGGGTAGGCGACTCACTTGGAGGCAGTCCACACAAATTTTCACAAAAGTGGTCCTTCGAAAACCGTGATGTGGAATAGCTAGGTTAAGCTATCATAGCTAGGCCACAGTTAGGAACCAGTTTAACAGAGTTAGGTTAAGTTAGCACACCTAGGCCCAGAGTTACACAGAGCTAGGCCAAGCTGACTGTACACAGAAGTTGTTATTTGCAGTAATTTACAGGCAGGCCAGGTAGGCTAGAGAAGTTTGTGAATTTAATTATTTACAGTGATTACAAGTAATCCAGAGTAGGAGACTTGTGTGTTAATTACTTACAGTGGATTTGCAAGGTAGCCACAGTTAGGCTAGGCTTGTGCAATATTTACAACAGTTATAGTAGCTAGGACAGATTTAACCTAGTTATTATTTATAGGGAGTTCTAAAAGCCAGGTTTAAGTTATAGCACACTAGTTAGGTTAGGATTTACCTTATCCAACCATCCACGCTAGACAGAGTAAACTGGGCAGTTAGGCCAAGCTGTTTACATACATTATTCATTTACTGTTTCACAAGTTGATTTGTTGAATTTATTTGTGTTAACCAAGTGATTTTAATTTGTATACTGCACTTTTTATTGTGTGATTTTCATTGTCTTTGATTCATGTTAATGTGGGATTTGTGAATTGTACCTGAGACTAGGTTAAGTCCTGTAATTATTTGCTGGCATTGTACAGGAAAGTGCTACGTTAAGCTTTCACATCGATACACATTTTGATTGGGATTTGAGAGCTAACAGTGTACATTTTAAGTCAGAGTAGAGTCAATATAACAAAGGGAATTGTTAAGCTTGTTGAGAAGCCTTGAGACTCGTTCATTCTTACCTAACACCGTGACGTGCTGTGGGGTGGACTGGGTAAAGTACAATTAGTGTCACACTCCTCATTAAACTTCGACAATGGCAGATGGGGGTTCAGGAGAGTCTGGTTCAGTGTTAACAAAATTAAAACGATCAGTAGCGGCATACAAAGGGCATCTGAACAGAACGCGTAACAGGTGCAAGGCTACTTGCCAACGCAGTAACGTAGACTGTGATGATTTGCAAGACTGCTTGAAGAGTTTGGGGGAAAATGGGAAGCCTATGAACAAGCATTCTCAGCATATGAGCTACAGGCTATTGAGGATAATGAATCCCAGGGTAGTCTTCAGCAGGCTCTGGACGAATTCACTAAGGATGATGTAGATTGTCATCAGGAGATGAATATGTACAAAGATAAGTTAAGTACATTAAAGGCTAGTATTCCAAGGGTGGTGTCGAACACCGCAGGTACCCCAAACAGCCACACACCTGTCAATATGTTGCCCAGATTGCCCCAGTTGAATTTACCAACGTTCGACGGAACCTTAACAGAGTACATTGCTTTCTGGGATCAGTTTAAAGCCCAGATAGATGACAGGAACGATTTGTCAGATGCCGTCAAGTTGCAGTATTTTGTGGTCGCAGCTCAAGGTAAAGCCTTAGACCTGGTCCGCACTACCAGATTACTGACACTAATTACCAACATGCCAAAGACCAATTAGAAGACATGTTTGGCAACACTGAGGAGATAAAGGTAGCTATACTTTATCGGTTGTTGGATCTAGAGGCTTGCCGACATGACCGTCAAAGACTAGAGAAGTTTCGTATTGAAATTATGAGCTTGACAAATAGTTTCAGAGATTTGCATGATGAGGATGATTCAGAATGGGTCCTTAGCCAGGTGATTCAGAGGAAACTGGCTAGCACTACAGTGCATGAGTTGCACTTAAAATATCTTACGAATAGGTTCACGATGAAACAAATTGTTGAGGGGTTGGGAGATCTCGTTTCTCATTTGAGTATAGGTGTGAGAGAAGAGTCACCACCATCACCACATAAAAACCTAGACAGTCACTCAAAGATCTCGAGAGATCAGTCTAAAGCTTGTACGACTAACGTTGGAGTGTACTATGGTAAAGAAGTGTCTAAGGTAAGAACCTCTAAGCAGAACCTCAGAGGCACTCATGCCAGAATATGCGTGTTCTGCGAAGGCGAACATGCTAGCACGAGTTGCTCGGAGTATATAACACTGAGCAGTAGGCAACAGAGACTAAGGGAGTTGAGACTCTGCTTCAAGTGTTTGTGGGGGAACACTATGCGAGAGACTGTGGCACCCCGCTCAGTGAGTGTCGAGTCTGTTGCAAAGGTAAGCACCATACTGCACTATGTCCCAAAAAATTTAAGGGAACCCCAGGCTAGTAGGGATATCTCTCAGGTAGAGGGTAGAAAGTGAGTCTGACCGGAAAATGGTAGCCAGTGTGATTAGTGGAGTGAAGTCTCTAATCCGAGTGAGAATCACGGAGGTGCTGCCCTACCTACAGTCATGGCAAAGGTTGTGAATGGGCACAGGTCCGAAACAACCCGATTATTCTTTGACCCAGGAGCACAAGTATCCTTGATAACAAAGAAGTTGGTGGCTAAATTAAAGTGAAGGCCACAAGAAAGTTAGTATGATGTTGGAGGGCTATAAGTCAGGTCCCACCCAAATCTTATGATGTGGTGGATGACACAGTCAAATTAGGTGGACATCGCAGAGACATTACAGCCTTGGTGGTAGAGACATTACCCAGGGCAATTACAGCGAGAGGTCTTGCTGCAGCAGCTAAGCGATTGAAAGACCTTGACATGAAGCTGGCAAGACCAGGGAATTACCACTGACACAGTCAGAAATGTAGGTATCTCTGGTGGGAGCCAATCATATAGATGACTTCCTGTCTACACAACGGACGTTTAAGGAAAGAATTTGGTTTATACAGATCCCCAGTAGGATACATCATAGGCAGCAGGATTCCACCTGAATTCCCTGCCACGCCAGATAGAGGAGAAGCTGTCCCCATGATAGCTGGGGAGTAGTGATAATGAGTACCAGTATACATGATGAAACCGCCAGGGAGGCTGAACCAGTAGGGAGTGACGAACACTTTGGCCACCTTGGGAAAACACTTTTACAGGGTACATAAAGAGGAACTACATTGCCTTTAAATCCAGGGAACCTCGTAACAGTGGGAGGAAAGGCTACCAAGGCATGTGGGCCACTGGGTGGGAAAGTACGGAGCCGCTCAGTCAAGGCTAGACATACGAAAGATGTTAAAGTTAAAGCAAAGGTGCTAAGACCACCGGAACCAACAAGTTTACACCCCCAGAGGTCCACACAGGGGAAACTGGACGGTTGAAGTTAGACCGGAGTCTGCTCGACGAGAGTGGCCGGATGGCACTCGTGTCCAGGGTCTGCTGTGGGGGCTCGCGGAAGGTGAACTTGATTTAGACTTAGCACCTACCTTCGCCGGCGGGAGGATGTGGAAATTTATTTGGTCCCTAAAGTTCCACAGGACAGATACGATGTACAAAGGGGTCCCAGCATAGCCGTAATGGGACGGCTGAGCTGGGTGGCCCTTAAACCCTCCCAAACAGCATTCTCTCTAGTTGTGGGGATGTTGGTAAGCTTATTTAAATTATAGATTTACCCTTCAGGGAAGGAGTAGGTAGTTTTACTGGTAGTACACTAATATTAGGATTATTGAGGCAACTGTAGATAATAATAATGTAGACCTAAGACCTTAACATAGGTAGTAATAGGCCAATAATGTAGGCAAACATTAGGTTAAGTTAGCTAGGGAGAACTGGCAGCCCTAGCTTGAATGACGAGGCGTGGGTCTCAAAGACACAGTAGCATCCTTCTTAAGACAGACACCAACTGGACAAGATGTGCCGTGATCAGCAGACGGCGCCCCCCACGTGTCTTCACATTTGAGACCTGGGGAAATCTGGTAGAGGCACCTCGATGTACCGTAGATGACCTTCGTCAGGCCCATACAGTAAGACAAGACCTCCACTTTATCTCGTAGATTTCTGGCCAGTGTCTGGGGAGATTGTGAGTGAGTTTGATCTGTGGGCCTGTGTTGAAGCTGGCAGAGCATGCCCAGTAAGTACCAGTGTCTCAAGGCAGTCTGGAAGCTAGTGTCCATGTCTGCATAGTTATACTAGGGGATACATACCCTCTTGGATATAGGAATTTCTGAGGTGCAGGCAGGACACTAATAACGATTGAATATTGCAGGAATTAAGGCTCCTGGTTGCACGTGGTTTCTGAGGGGAAGCCCAAAGGGGCTAAGTCTAAGCTTAGGGAAGTTGAAGATCAGGATATATGCTGCAACACCAAGTAAGTTAGTCCTCTATACGTGCATGCAGGCGAGTTTCTTGCAACATCAATCATTTGTGAAAATCTGTCCTATAAGCCACTCGTGAGGCTGAGGTACCCACCTCAGAGCTCGGTGTCAACAGAGTTTGCCAGGGTAGGCGACTCACTTGGAGGCAGTCCACACAAATTTTCACAGTGCTCCTGCAAGCAGCAGATCTTAGCGCAAGCTGCTGCTGTTTGCAGTGGCTGCCTGGCTGTCCTGCCGAACAAGGACAGGCACTTAACAACATCTTTTGTTAGGGCAATGGATGCATTCCCTAGAATGTTTGTTAATTGCTCATTACTCTGTAATTTGTTCATGATTGTAATCATGTACGGACGTGTTTATGATTCATTACCTTTGTAACTTGTCATGATTGTGACTAGATCTAGTTCATTACATTTGAAACTTATCATGAGTGTGACTAGCTCTACCTGGAGCTCATTACCTTTGTAACTTGGTCATGATTGTGACCAGATCTAGTTCATTACCTTTGTAACTTGTTCAGTTCTCAAAACTTTGGAGTCCAGTCCCTGGACCAATTATGTACCTCTGTAATCTTTTGACTACAGCCCACAGGATGGGTATGGGGTGCATAATAAAAATATTAAACTAACTAACCAGAAAGTCTCAAGCGTAGTAAGAAAAGACATAATTCCAATCCATCAAGGTCGCCTGGGACCTTTGTAAACTGAGGAAGGCAAGTTATCCAGTAGACAGATGATGACTTCCTGGAAGGGATTGATGTAGGAAGCTAGAGGTGAGGATACTGAGAGAAAACGAGGCTGAACTTTGGGGAGCAAAGGGAGACACACATACACGTACACGTACACACACACACACACACACACGGGGCCAGGAGCTGAGTCTCGACCCCTGCAACCACAATTAGGTGAGTACACACACACATACACACTACAGGAGGGTACATATGCAGGCAAATGTAAATGGTACCAATGGCCCAAAGTTTAAGAAAAAGTGTCAGGATAGGTGATTTAGACTAAGACTGCTTCCTTGATGAGTGATGTAACAATATTGGAAAAATAGCTAGAGTAAAATGGATTCAACATATTAACTGGTAAACAATTTGAATTTCTGTCTTCAAAATCCTGTATTTATAATCTGTTAAGTTATTTTAGTAGAAACTGTTGAATAAAGAAATGAATGAAGAGATAACATTTACCTAGACTATCAGGAAATCTTTGCTAGTTCTGTCAGAGATACAAAGATCATGAGTTATATGCAGTAATACCTGAGAAATAAATGTTACGCTCATATATACCTGGAGAAGGTGCCATAACACTAAACGCGTCAAAAATTACAATATTATACTTAGTAAAATTAGAGAAGCAAATATCACGATTTTATATATGGTAATATCAAGGGTGCAAAAATAACGATCTTATGCATACGTTACGTTACGTAACGTTATAAGGCATATTTACACATGTTATACGAAGATCACAATGATGAACACAAGAATACCACATATTAATAAAGCGATAAGGAAATTACTCATAGAAACATAGAGATTGCACTCAAATAAGAACAAAAAGCTATGACATTTAAATATACGACCAAAATAAACAACAAGTGGCTTCTCCATGGTGGTCTAGGTACAGTAGGTCTCCTCTGGCTGGATTATGTTTCCAGCCTTCCCGGGCGGTCGTACTTACTGGGCGGAGATTTCTGTGTGTCCTCCATAGTAATTGCATTGTTCGTATATAATGATATTTAATACTTGTGTTGTAATATAATATGTAGGCTGGACTTCATGGGGTTGCTCATTTGATAAGTTCCTCTCGGAGGAATTATTGTGTTTGGGGTTCACAGCTCTAAACGTCCCCCTCAAATGATGGAATTAATCCCATTTTTCCTTTATTATATGATAATATTTTGGTAAATGAATATGAATGTACAACACACTTTTTGCACATTGTCAAGGAGTGCAAAGACTGACTCATCGAACCGTTACAACATGAAAAGTTTGTCCTGAAAAGTGTCTTGTAAACTGTACTCCTCATTGCCTTGTTTAATATAACGAGAAAGAGCATAATATTATTGAAATATAATGTTTTGTGGTTAATTATCCAACATTTTCTATTCTGAATCACTTAAGAACACTGAATTAAATACAAGTCTATCTATAAATAATTGATATTCATAACTTTAACATGTTTCTCTAAAAGTTTGTTAAAGGGTGTAATTACACATACTTATTCGTCTCCTCTTACATGTGCCAGACAACATTCAGTCTCGGGGATCTCATCAAGTAAAAGATTCCAAATTTTATTTAGTGACCACAGTAAACAAACATATGTTGGTCGCTGTAGTTGTGGTGGTAGTAATAGTAGTAGTAGTAATAGCAGTAGCAGAATAGTAGTAGGGGTAGTAGTAGTAATAGTAGTAGCGCTGGTAAATAGTAGTAATAGTAGTAGAAGTAATAGTAGTAGTAGAAGTAATAGTAGTAGTAGTAATAGTAGTAGCAGAAGTAGGAGTAATAGTAGTAGTAATAGTAGTAGGAGTAGTAGTAGTAATAATAGTAGAAGTAATAAGTAGTAGTAGAAGTAATAGTAGTAGTAGTAATAGTAGCAGTAGAAGTAATAGTAGTAATGGTAGTAGTGGTAATGGTAGTAGTAATAGTAGTAGCAGAAGTAGAAGTAATAGTAGTAGGAGTAGTAGTAGTAATAGTAGTAGAAGTAATAGTAGTAGTAGCAGTAATGATAGTAGTAGTAGTAATAATAATAATAATAGTAGTAGTATAATAGTAGCAGAAGTAATAGTAGTAGTAGTAGTAGTAATGGTAGTAATAGTAACAGTAGTAGTAATAGTAGCAGGAATAGAGGTAATAGTAATAGGAGTAGTAGTAGTAACAGTAGTATGAAGTAATAATAGTAGTAGCAGTAATGATAGTACTAGTAATAGTAAATTAGTAGAAGTAATAGTAGTAATGGTAGTAATAGTAGCAGAAATAGAGGTAATAGTAGTAGGATGTAGTAGTAGTAATAGTAGTAATAGTAGCAGAAATAGAGGTAATAGTAATAGGAGTAGTAGTAGTAATAGTAGTAGAAGTAATAGTAGTAGTAGCAGTTACAATATAATGGCAGAGTTCTGGCTTTTGTAAAAAGTTATCAGAACAAAGTAGCCTAGTTTATCCCATAAGTGAAATATTAGTGTTTTGGAATACAACTAGGTGATAAAATCCAACGAAATAAAATTTGAGATCTTTGATACAAAGGGTGTCTAGGTGGTTAATAAATATTTTATAGTTTAAGATACAAGCCCCTTCATATCTCTTGTAGTGCAATATTGAAATTGTACATATGGTAAAAGGTGGGGAACTTTTCGAAAAAGCAAATCGTGA
>NW_026480610.1:0-25297 GCF_026875155.1 Cherax quadricarinatus
AAAAAAAGTTAAAAAAAAAGAAAATATTTTAATAACATAATAAAATTACATTATTTAGGGCTTTTTTTAGTTATCCCAAATATCAAAGTAACTTTGTTACAAAATAGAGTTGGCTAAAAAAGAGGATTAACACAAACATTTCATAAAAACTAAAATTTTAAAAACTTTTATATATAGTGGAATAAGGGTTATAAACACTGTATCACAAGAGCTGACCAAGCTCTACCATTAAATTCTTAATGGAATAAAGTGTAAACTGATATGTTAGGCTCGTGGTGGATGCGGAGGGGTTGGGGTTGAGGGATTTTGGTTGTGGGGGGGGGGGTTGGGGGTTTGTTTGGGGGAATGTGGTTATTTTCACTATCTCAGTATTCATAAAAACCGTATTTTTCAAATAATAATTTTCAATGTATCAGATATCTGGCAAAGATTTTCAATATAGGGCAAGAAACCAAACATTTTTTCCTGAGGGACTTTCTTTTGTCTAGTTCAGTAGAAAGTTCTTTTGGTTGACATTAAAAAACGCCTCTCAACAAATTTCTGGAAAATTCAGTTTTGGGGCTTAAACACTCACCACGTCGTCATCTAATTATCAAGTCTCAAGAAATTTGGAGCGAAAACACTCATTTTAACCTTATTTTCATGCTGGAATAACAGCGTAACTTCCTATACGCTTTAAATCTCCTGTAAGCACCAGATTAAAAGAACTGAGTTTATGTCTCACTGAACTGCGTACATAAAATTGCTTAGCCTGAAGGAGAGTGAACTTCCCATAATCACTATAGTTTTGAATATTTTTTTTTTTCTAATACAAACTTACCATCCATAACGCAGTTTAATCATTTCAATAATTACATTCATGGAGTACGTCATAGGGAAGTTTTCAGATACGTACTATCAAGGTACTTGAACAAATCCGGGAAAGGAACTCGGGTGAAAAATGCTCGACGTCAAAACTCGTGACAGTAAAGTCGTGTGAAAAAATTAAATTCTAAAGTCTTTTCCGCAAGTCAATATTATTTTAGTATATGTATTTAAAATGTATTTAAAAGCAATAATGTTGAAGGATAAGCTATGGCAGGAAAAGAGGGGCTATAAATGTAATTTAATTCAAAGGGTTAAAAGTGGAGTAAAATAAAGATTGGAAGTGAAAAGTGGGGTTATAATAAGCGTGGGATGCACCTGGAGAAGAGAGAATGTAGAGGAAGAGAAGGAGATTTTGGGAAAATTTGAGTGAATGCGTGGGGATTTTGAATCAAGTGTGAGAGTAATGGTGGTTGGGGGTTTCAATGCTAAAGTGGGGAAAAATGTTATGGAAGGAGTAAATAGGTAAATTTGGGGTGCCAGGGTAAATGTAAATGGACCTTAAATTGAGCTATGGTAGAAAAAAAATTTGGTAATAAGTTAAAACATATTTTTATTAAAAGAGGGTAAATAAATAAAAAAGGTATGATTAGCACGTAATGAAAGAGTTTTAATTTAGATTATTATTGTGGAAAAAAGGGTTTGTTTGGGTGGGCCCTCCGGGATGAAATTTTAAATAAAAGGGGCAACTGATAAATCGGATCATTAATTATTTTGGTTTAACATTTAAAAAAAAAGAGGTAGGGGGGAAAAAAAGGGGAAAGGGGTGGCAAAAAACAAGTAAGGGGGAGGGGGAAAGTGTCAAAAGGGGGAGGAAGTTCGGTAGATATAAGCGCCCTTTTGGCAAAAAGGTGGGCTGTGTAAAAGATGAGTAGGGGGGGGGGTTAAGGGGGTTTGGAAAAAATTTTTAAAAATGCAGTATTGGGTTTGGGGGCAGAATTTTGTGGTTAGGAGGGGGGGGGGCGGGAGGAAAGGGGAAGGATTGGTGGAATAAAGAGTAAAGGTGTGATAAAAAGAAAAAGGTAGCTTAAAGGGGTTTTTTTACAAACCCAAAAAAGGGGTTTTTTTAAAAAAAGAGCAGAGTATATGGAGGGGGTTAAAAGAAAGGTAAAGAGGGGGTGAAGATTAAAAAAGGGAAAGAAAATTTAAAGAGTGGGAGAGGCGAGTCAAGAAAAATTTTAATGAAAAAAAAAAAAAAAAATTTGGAGTGATTTAAAAACAATTTAAAAAAGCCTAGGGAAAATATGGATTGTCATTTAAAAAACAAGTAGGGGTTAGTAAAAGGGGGAAAAGGGGAATTTTGGGGTTTAGATGGCGAAAAATTTTTTGGGGGAACTTTTAAATGTTAAGGAAAAACAGGGGCAGTTTTTCCATGAAAGGGTCAGGGAGGTAAACCATTTTTTAAGGGAAATTGAAGAAGAGCAAAAATGTAAGTGGGGGGGAGGTACTTGGCATTAGGGAAAAGAAAGGGGGTAAAGCAGCTGGAACTGAGGGGAAACAGACAAAATTTTAAAAGCGGGGGGGAATATATATTTGTTGGAGGGGTTTGGGTATTTTTTGTTTAATAAATTATGAAAGAGGGGAAGGTACCTGGGGATTGGCAGAGAGCATGTATATTTCCCCCTTTATAAAAAGGGGAAAGGGGGACAAAAGAGACTGTAAAAATTATAGAGGAATAAGTTTAAAACTGATTTAAACCAGAAAAGTGTACGGTGGGGTTTTTATAATTGAAAGAAAAGAGGTAAGACAGAATGTAGGATTGCGGATGAGCAAGGGGTTTTTCAGAGTGGTGGGGATTTTGGTAGATCAAGTGTTTACATTGAAGCATAAAGTGAACAGTATTTAAAATAAAGAAAGGGAAGTTTTTTTTGCATTTAAAGATTTAAAAAAGGCATAAATAGAGGGGATAAAGGACAATGGGGCCGATTTTGAAATATAAGGAATGGGGAAAGGGTTATTAAATCTGTAAAGATTTTTATGGGATATGAGGCTCGGGTTTAGGGGGGGTTTTGGAAAGGGAAAAGCTAGGGTGTTTGGGAAAAGGGTTTGGGTTTAAAATTAAAGGGGGAAACCAAATTCAAAAGGGGAATTTGACACTGTTATTTTTTGCGTTTAAAACTGTGTTTAAAAGGGAGTTTTCAAAGAAAAATTGCAAAGGTTAGGGATGATTTTGGGGAATGTGTGAAAAGGTAGAAAGTTAAAAAGTGAACATAGAAAAGAGTAAGGTGATGGGGGTTGTCAAATTTTTTAGATAAAAAAAAATTGGATATCAAATTGGGGGGGAGGAAAAAGGGAAAAGTGAAGTTTTCAGATACTTGGGATTTGGGGTGCCCGGCGGTTTGGTTTTAAAGAAGGAGGGGTTTAATAATCCGGGAAATTGAAGGGGAAAAAAGGTGATTTTCCCGTTAAAGGTTTAATGTGGATCAAAAAAATTTTTAAACTATGGAGGCAAAGAAGGGAATGTAAAAAAAGTAAAGTATCCCAAACACCCCTAAAAAGGGGTTGGGGAACTTGGGGGTTAAATGCACCCGCGAGGAAAACGGTTGGAGGCAGGGGAAAGATTTCCTTTTTAAGGGAAAATGGTGGTGTAAATTTTTGCGAAAATTGGGAGTGGGGAAAAAAATTTGGGAGGGGTTTTGGAGTTAAAAAAAGTATTAGTCAGGGGGCAAAAAGGGGGGTTGTTGAGGGTGGTTTGGCTTTAAGAGAATGAAATAAAAGTAAAAAGGACATGGAAACCCTAAAAACAATGGGGAAAGGGAAAGGCGGGGGGGTCGCCTCAAAGGGTTGGAGAGGGGGGGAAAAGGGGGTTTTGGGGGCAAGGGGCTTGGACTTCCAGAAAGGGCGGCGTAAACGTTTTAAAATAGGGGGAAAATTTGGAAAACGAAAGGTATTTTGGGCCTGAAACTTTGTAGGTGTGAGGGGGGTAATTTTTAGTAAAGGGGATTCGGGGAAAACCGGGTTTATTTTCATATAGTCGGACTTGACCCCTGGAAATGGGAAAAACAATGCCTGCACTTTAAAGGGGGGGTTTGGGAAAATTGACAGTTTTGGGGGATATTTGGTTCTTATATGTGTATGCTTCTAGACTGTTTTGTATTTAGAACCTCGAAAAAACCCAGAAAAAAGTGCGAGTGGGGGAAAAAGTTTTTTGAATAAATGATGAAAGTATTTTTTTTTTGGGGATTTTCTTTTTTTTTTGGGGGTAAAACCCTGCCCGGGGGGAGAGGGCCCGACTTTTTAAAAAAAAAAAAAAAAAATTAAAAAACCGCTATGCAAAGGGTTTAAGATCTAACAAAACACTTAGATAATTTTTAAATTTTGGCAGTAGAACTCATTGATTTTTTAAAAAAGAATAAGTTTGGGTTTTCCCTTTTTAAACTTAATCTAAAGGATTGCCGCCCGGGTTTAAACAAAATTTTTTAAAAAATTTGGGTGATTTACCTTAAAAAGTTTTTTTTAAAGCCCTTTTGCTTAATGACTTTTTTAACCCGATGAAGAGTTTTTCTTAGTAGCTCATGCCCGTGTCAGTGAAGTTTTTGCTCTGCCCGGGTTTCCAGAAAAATGCTCTTTCTTGTATCCCCGGCTTTCCCAGTGAACTGTTAAACTTGTCTCACTGTAATAAAATAAAGTTTAAACTTTGTCTAAACTGTCATTCAAAAAAGGGGGTTCATCTTGTTCACTGTCATTCATTAAGCCCCTCTTGTCTCACTGTCATTCATTTTTAAGTGCTCATTTTTGTCTCACTGTCATTCAATAATGAAAAAGGGTTTTTTGGTTTTTCAGTTTTCAGGGAAAAACATTTTTAATAAAAGCTAATTTTCCTCCTATACTTTTGGTAAAACAAAATTATTCATTTGGGGAAATTTCACCCGACAACCCAAGTAAACTAAAACAATCCATAAAAAAATACTAAAAGTTTTCCAGGCGATCCCCAGTTCTTCCAGCATGTAAAAAACCTACCGGGTTTTTCCAAAACTTAACCAAAAAGTTAGAAGCTTAATCCAAACCCTAGAGCTACTAAGGGGCAAAAATCCCCTCAAAGGAAAAATAAAACCCAAAGGGCGGGAACTTTGACCCTTCAGGGGTATCCTACTGGGGGAGTCAGACCTTTACCCCAGGGGCTTTAAATTTTTTGGGGTTTTTTGGGTTTGGGAGAACCCTTTTTAGGGCCCCTTTGGGGGGGTTTATTTTGGGGGGATGGGGGGTTAACCCCCTGTAGAGAAAAAGGCCCTTTTCCCTTTTTTATTGGGGAATCCACCCCCTCAGTCCTATTAAAAAACTTTTTGGGACTTAATTGTAACCTCACCTGTTGTTTTCCCTTTTGATGTATTGGTTTTTCAGGGAAGCATATTCATTTTCTTTTATTTTTTTAAATTTGGTACACAAGTCAAAATAACTACCCCGGGGGGTTTCCCTTAAAAGGATTTCTGAAATTAGATATATTAAATTTTAAAATATTGGTATGAAAATTTAATTTCCATCTAGAAAAAACAGGTTTAAACAATAAATAAATTTAATTCACTTGGGGGTTTTTTAAAAAAAAGATAACATTAAAAATTTTTTCAATGTTAAAAAATTATCGAAAAAGGGAATATTTACTTTATAATTTCTTTAAAATACCGCTAAAAAATTTAAAAACAGGTTTTTAAAAAATGGTTTTTAAAAATTTTACAAAAACGGTAACGAAGTTAGTTTTCCCCCGGTGCGAAAATGTAAAAACAATTTTTTTACAATGGTAACACTTCAAGTTATTCTAGGTTTTAAAATTTTTTCGTTTTTGTGGGAATATCAGGATGACCTAACTCTAAAGGAACCAAATAGCAGGATGACTAACCTAAAACGGTACCAGAATATCAGGATGACCTAACCTTTTACGGTACCAGAATATCAGTATGACCAACCCACGGGACCAGAATAACTCAAAATGTATCAACAAAGGCTGACAAACATATTTTATGTATCGTTTGCTTAAAAATTTTTTTCTTTCACATTACTACAATATTTACACTCCAATGTTTTTTGTATCTGGTTTGGCAAAACTTTTTTGGTCTCCCCGGCTCACCAATTTAAACCCCAATTTATCACCTTTATAACTCTCCCCAAACCCCCTCTCACTAAGATCACATTTTTTGCTAACCCCCCCTCTCACTAAAGATCACCAATTTTGACTCCTAAACCCCCCTCCCCTATGATCACCTTCATGACTACCATTTTTAAATATGACACCCCTTTATGACCCCTCCACCTCACTAAAAATCACCCTTTATGACCGCTAAACCACCTCTCGCATGTTTTTCCAAAATTTTTTTAAAATCGGGATTTGATTAGGAATTAAAGACGACGAGAGCTGTCGTGGATGGGGAAAGGGAAAAAGGGTAAGGAAGGGTGGAAATGGGCTGTAAAAAGGGTGGGGAAAGGGGAGAAGAGGAGGAATCAAGGGAATGGCCCAACCACTTATGGACTATGGTACCGAAGTAAATGGGGCTTTGATGGAGAGGCCCTTTAATAAAGTTTGTTAATGGCTCACAAAAGAGGGGCGAAAGGGAGCTTGGAGCTGGGATTTTCAGAAGGCCCGCAAGCAGGGGTTTTAAATTTTTGGGGGGGTTTAGCTTTAGGTGTTTAAAACACTAAACCCAAAAAAAAAGATCTGGGAAAATTTTTGTATTGAAAATGTCCTTATTCTAAAATTGGGAAACTTTTTGGGCGATCTTTAAAATTTAAAGGGCATTGAAGAGTTCTCTAATAGAAAAACCCTGCTGGGCCCAAACGACATACTTTTACTTCTTCCCCTTTTGGGGGAGGGAATCAATGTCCCCCCCCCCGTGCAAAAACCATTTTTTTTAGGAAAAACCCAAAAAATGGGAAAAGCGAATCCCCTAACTTATTATATTGTTGTTTTTCCCTTAAAGTAATAGACAGGGGAAGTCGGATTGGGCATTTTCAAGAAGTGGTTTTAAGGTGGAAGTGTAAAATATGTTGTCAACTTATAGAAAAATTAAAATGTTTTTGGTGGGAAAGGCTTCTGGGCGGGGGGTTGGAGGACGGGCCCTATTTTATGGGGGGAGTTGGGTCCCGCAAAATCCGAGGTTTTTGACTAAGTCTTTGCGAAATTTTAGAATTTCGCAGAAGGTGGCGAAGGCCCGGGGAAAAGTGAAAGAAATTTCAAAGTTATTTAAAAGCAAAAAAACTCGTTGATGGAAAAGTTAAAAAAATCCAGGTACAGCCTTGTTCTGTAAATTTAGCTAAAATAGACAATAGTGGATCTTTTGTTTCGTCACTTGTGGGAGGAGTGGGTGGGGGGGAGGGGGCTGATTTGTTTGCTTGAAGTAATTTTGTAAATTCCCGCTTTTTTAAATTTTTCAATTCCCGGGAAAACTTGGGTTTTTTTGTTGTAGGTTTTTTTTTTGCGCATCTTGTGTTTTCTTTATAATACCTTTTTAAGCAGGACATTTTGCTGGCAGTGTATGGGGGATCATTATTTTGCAGTTTAAAAAAAACGCGTTGTTTTGGAGCAGCGGCGGAAAAAGGAACTGAAGGTGTCCCCCCACAAAACCCCATGTAGTGCAGAAAACCCATTGTCCCCTTTTTTTGGACCCTGCTTTTGGGGGTATGGTACGAATAACAGTTCCACAATGTTGAATGTAGTGGGATCCTCTGCTTATCAATGTAGGTGGGACTAAAGTATAAATAGTAAAAGCCAAACCTTGTTCAGAGCATTGCCCCAGGGTTTCCCCGTCGGTGAAAGGGGACCTTTGGGATAGACTATGCATTCGGATTTTTTTTGGGAATTCCCAAACAACATTTGCCCAATAATTTTTCGTAATTTAATGGGTAAATTGATTCAGCAATTGATTGAGAAGTCAGGGGGGCTTGCCCTTTTTTTTAGGAATACTGATTTTTTTTGCCCGAGAAACAGGAAGGAAATTTAAAAGTAAATTTTTGAGCATAAGAGTAGTTGGGGGGCTTTCTGTGGTGAGTAACTTCTCTGCTTCGCAACTTTGTGCCCAAAAAAACAAGAAAGCTTTTTTTCAGGACAAAATAGCATTGAAAAACACTTGCAAAAGCTTTTGCAAAAACAGTGGCAAGAGCCCAAACCCTTTGTTGGGAAACATCAACGGTATCAAATTTTTGGGGTTGATCTTTCTCGATTTGGGGTAGCCATCGTCAAGTCAAGGGGGAAAAACGACGCTGGTAAAAAGGGTTTCCCCTTTCCCAAACGGGGGGCCCAGGGAGACAGAGTAAGTAAGGAGTCTTTCTATGACCTCCAGGGGGAGAGCAAAAGCAGAATCTCTGTGTGAAAAATCGGTATATAAATTTAAAAATCAAGCTGATTAAAAAAAAAATCATAATTAATTAACAAAATTAAAAAGAATTTTTAAATTAAAACTTTTTCTTTAAATTAATCAAAAATTTTTTTAACTAAAATTCCTAGAAAATCCTTTTTAAAAAATACCCTTTAAAATTATTTTTATTATAAAGCAAAAAATTTAAACAATTACAATAAAAAGTATCTCTTCTCATTTTTATTATTTTATTTTTTTAAAATAATTCTTTCTCTTTTTATTTTTAAAATAAAAAAATTTCCGCCCCCCCCCCCAACCGTCTAGGATCACCCAATCCCCACCCGAATTAAAAAAAAAAATTGTATGGACATTAAAAAGGAAAAGCGTCTTGTAAAGTTTTACGGGTAATCTTTGAGATAAATCCAAAAAAAATTGATTCCCATTTCCAAATCCCTTTAATCAAGAAACCCTTCCCCCCTTTACTCCTCCAAGTTAAACCGACCACCCTTTATCAGGTACAATTTTTTAAGGGCATTTACTCTGACTCCGACTGGCATAAAACACACCCACAAACCCCCAACAACACCACACACACACCACACACACACCCCACCAAACACAACACATACAACACACACACACACCCACACACACACAAAAACAACACGCACACACACCCACACAACACACCCCACAACCCCAAAACAACACACACACACCAAGGCAGAATCAAACCCCAACCAATCCCAGGAGAAAGCAGGCTGAGAGGGAAGCAGGATTCCGGGTGTGTCCTCGACAGACGAACACAGGACGAAAGGAAGCGAGAAAGAGAGAGTTCAAAAAACGAAAGGGAAAAAGGGAGGAAATGAAAAAGGAAGCGAAAAACCCAGGTCAAATGGAAGACAAGCCACCCCCCAAAACACCTGCAGAAAGGGCTCCAGCCACCAAACCCCCCAAGGCAACTGAACAATCCAAACCCAACCATCACACACCCCATCCCCCCTGTTTCCACCCCCCCCGCACCACATTACAGATTAAACAAAAATTTGAAGGGTTTTGGGACACAAAGCAGGGATTAACGAAAAAACATGAGGAAATTGGGAAGAAAAAAATCAAAAAAATCAATGAAAGTCCCCAACACATAGCAAATTCAAAACAAAACCACGGGGCAATAACGATGCAATTTTCCCACCAGGATACCAGATCATGAAAAGATAGAGGGGCAGGGGGGAGGGGGGATTGCTCGCTCGAAAAAAAAAGATGGAAAAAAATTCGAGAAAAAAGGAAAGGGATGGTGAGACGGAAAAAAGAGACTACATAGCAGGGACACTTTATTGGGGAACACAAAGTGGTCATTTCAGGATGTATAATCCACCACAGAACTCAAGGTCGAGCGGAATATAAAGAGCAACAAGGGAATGATGGACACACTTGTGAGGTGGCAAAAGAGCCATTCCAACAGAGCAAAGTTGCTGGTTAGGGGGATTTCAACCACGGGGATTGACTGGAAAACCCGCCCCATGGGGGTCCCAAAAAATGGGGAGCCGGATGTTTTTACGTGGTGCTGGAAAACCTTGCCCAACATGTTAGGACACTACCAAGTGAGAGGGGGATGAACCACAAAAATTGGACCTTGGTTCACCCGGGACTCAGGCATTGAGGACATCAAGTAGAGATCCCCCCAGGAGCTAGCACCCTGGGTTTTGTGCTTTTAATACATATAGAGTTGCAAGTGGAGAGAATAACAGGGGTTGAATGGGGAAAAAAACCTGACTATAAAAGAGGGGACTACATAGAGTTGAAGAACTTCCCTGCGGGGGGGGCCAGTGGGACCGAGAACGGGCAGGAAAGCCAGTAAAGAAATGTGGAATAGTACAACAAAATGCAAGGAGGCAGGGAAATTTTTTTTATTCCCAAGGGCAACAGAAAAACGGGAAGAAAAAAGAGCCCCGGGTTTTTACCCAGGGTGTAAGGAGGCAAAAAAAAATGCAATAAGAATGGAAAAAAAAGTAAAAAGGGGCAGAGAACACACGAAAATGGGGAATCAGTCGCAAGCGGGAATGAGAACCAGGTAAGGAGGGAGGCCCAGCGACAGTATGAAAACGACTAGCATCGAGAATAAAGATGACCCGAAACTGTTGTTTAGCCACATCAAAGGGGGAAACAACAGTCAAAGACCATGTGATCAATTAAGGGCAAAGGGGGGAAAAATCACAAGAAAATGATAGGAGGTATTGAGGGGCTGAACAGGGATTTAAAAGGGAAATTTTTACGTAGAGACAGGAAGGGCGTGGGAAACACACAGAAGGGGCATCGAGGGAAATAAACCAACAAGTGTTGGATGACATACGAACAACTGGGAGGAGGTGAAGAAGTCTTAAGGGCCTTGCACCTCAAAGGCGATGGGGCCCCGACAAATCTCCCCTGGGTCCTTAGAGAAGGGGCAAATGCGTGGCCTTAACCCCATCTCAGCCATCCCCTTTTAAAATGGGGGAACACCTGAAAATGGAAGACAGCAATGTAGCCCCATATTAAGAAAAAAAACGAAACGAGGGAAAACTACAGGCCTGTGTTCTGAAGTTTTTGGGGCAAAGTCAGGAGAAGTTATCAGGAGGAGAGTGGTTTGAAAAACTGGGAAAGGGAACAAGATTAAAATGAAAAAAAGCATGGGTTTATGGGAAGGGGAAATCCGTTCACAAACCTCCTGGGGGGGGTTATACAAGTAACAGAAGTAAGGACACGAAAGAGGGGGGGAGATTGCGTTTTTCCAACTGCAGGAAGGCCTTTGACACATTCCCCCCAAGGATTTTGCAGAAGCGGGGGATCAGGGGCATGTAAAAGGGAGGGCACTGCAAATGATAAGGGAAACCCCGACGGGAGGCAGAACGGTCATGGTACGTGAAGAGGATCACAGTGGGGCCCTTTTCAGCGGGGGGCCCACAGGGGGCAGTTTTAGGGCCAGTGCATTTTTTATGTATGTGAACGACATGATGGAAGGAATAGACTCGAAGAGTCCCTTCGCAGTGATGTGAAGTTGATGAGAAGAATTAAAACGGACGAGGGGAGGGAGGACTGCAAAAAGGGCCGCACAGGTGGACATTGGGCCGGTAACTGGGTTTTCGAATTCAATCCCGCCAAAAGCAAAAGTCATGAAGATTGGGGAGGGGCAAAAAAGACCGCAGACAGAGTATAGGCAGGTGGACAAAGACACAGACCCATTCAGGGAGAAAGACCTTGGGGTGCCCAAACCCCGACACCACCAAAGGGGCACATACAACCAAATAATGCTGCGCATAGGGGCGCCGGGCAAACCTAAATAGCTTCCCGAATACCTTAATAAGAATCGTTCAAGACATGTACACTGGTTTGTTAGGCCCATACTAGAGATCACACCAGTCGGGAAACCCACCCGTAAAGCACGTCAAGAAGTTAAGAAAAAAGGGGCAAAAAGAAATAGGCTAAAGTCCCGGGGGTAAGGGGAAATGGACAGGAAAATTTAAGGAAAATCGGACGAGAAAAGGGGACAGAAAGGGTCGGGGGGGAAATAAAAGGACATAAAAAAAAAAGGGGGGGGGGGGGGGGGGGGGGGGGGGGGGGGGGGGGGTGTTGGGGGGGGCCGGGGGGGGGGGGGGGGGGGGGATTAGGAAGATTTTTTCCCGCCCGGGGTTTGTCAGCAAGGGGAATAGCCTAGCAAGTGAAGTAGTGGAGGCGGGAAACCATACTAGTTTTAAGAAGAGGTATGACAAAGTCGGAAGCAAGAGAGGACCCGTACGATCAGTGAAGGGGGGGGGGCCCAGGAGCTGAGTCCGACCCCTGCAACCACAATTGGTTACCATTTGGGATACCACACAAACAACGTCCCGGAAGCACACCAACCAATAACGTGAGCAAATTTTGGGGGCCTGGGAAACCTGAGAACAGCGTTCCGATACCTTGAAAAATCGTTCAAAACACTGTACACCGTGTTTTGTCAGGCCCTACGGGGTATCAGCACCGTTTGAACCCCCCACTTTACAAGCCGTCAAAATTAGAGAAATGCAAAGGCTTGTGACAAAGGGATTCCCCGCAAGGGGGAAAGTCCTAGAGAAAGGTTAAGGGAAATCGGCCCGATGATACTGGGGGAAAATAGGAGGGTTAGGGGGAAAATAAAACGACAACAAAAATACTGCATGGGAAAAGACAAGGTGGACAGAGACGGATGTTCCGAGAGGGGGGACCCCAAACAAAGGGCACATTTTAAGTTGAAAATCCAGTGGTCAAAGAGATGTTTAAGTTTTCTTCAGTATAGGTTTTGCAGGAAGTGGAATGGTTAAGCAATGAGGTGTGGAAACGGAAAATACTAGCTTTAAGTGAAGTAGAAAAGCTAAGGACAGGGAGAGAGAGGCCTACCGCCTGTGAAAGAGGCGGGGCCCAGGAGCGAGTCTCAAACCCCCTGCACCACAATTGGGCGAGTACAATTGATGATCGCACGGCGACACCAAAAAGACTAAAGAGGGGGGGGGTGGGTAACTCGTTTTTCTTGTATTTTTAAAGAAGGCTTTTGACACTTTCCAAAAAAGAGTTAGTGCAAAAGCTGAATGATTAGGAAAGTATAATTTCCCCCGGGAAGGTGCAAACGAGTCACGGACGTGATCGTGTCAGAGTGGGCCCCGTGCAGTGGGGGGTTCCAAAAGGTTAGTCCTTGGGCCGGGCTGTTTCTGGTTTTTGTAAAAAATCGAAGGAAAAAATGAAGTGCCTGTTTTGCAGCGTGGAAGTTAATGAGGAGTCGGCGGGACAAAAAGGGGATCTGGACGGCGCGGGCCTGGTCCAGGAAACGGTCCTGGGTTCAACCCCCCCAAAGGGCAAGGTTAAAAAGATAGGAAAGGGAAAAAAGAAAACCGCAGACAGAGAACATTCTAGGAAACCAAAAACTAAAAACCTCACCAAGGAAAAGCTCTAGGTGTGAGTAAATACCAAGCACACTGAGGGCAATCAACCAAAAATTGCTGCGGCATATAGGCCTAGCAAAAACCCAAGAATAGCATTTGCATCTCGGTAAGGAATCGTTCAGGACCGTGTACATTGTTTCTTGGTCCAATTGGGTAGCGGACCCGTTTTTGGAACCCCCATCTGCCCCAGCATGTTAGAAAATTAGGAAAGTGCAAAATTTCAACGAGGGTAGTCCCGAACAAGGGGTATGTCCTATGAGGAAGGGGAAGGGGAAACGCCTAAGACACTGGAGGGGAGGTTTGATTGGGGGAATATGAAACGAATATAAAATAATGAAGGAAAACGACACGGTGGACAGACGGATGTTCCCAAAATGGGGCACAGCAACAAGGGGACACATTTAAAATTGAAAACCGATGAACACAGGGATTTTTTGGAAATATTTTTCAGTCTAGAGAGTGAAGTGCAATAGTCTGTAAAAAGATTAGGGGAGGCAGTATATACTAGCTTTAAGAAGGGGATGATAAGCCATGGGCAAGGGAGTAACCAGTATGCCATAGAATAGGGGGGGCCGGGAGCTGTGACTCATCCTGGAACCCAATTGAATAAAATTTAGGTGAGTACAAACACAACACACATACACACACACACACCCACCACACAAACACCCACACACAACACACACACACACACACCATACACACCACAACACAACACACACAAAACACCCCACATACACGCACGCCCCGCACACACACACACACACACACAACACACACACACGCGCACCCGCACACACCCCCCAGAAACACACACACACACAGACACCACACACACACACAAAACACAAAAACAGTAGGGGTTTTTTTTAAGGCGTAAAACAACGCTAGCAGTAATAAGGGGTAGGACAACGCCCGTAAAATTTTCCTACAGTGAAAACCAGATTATTAGTTAAAAAAAGTCGGAGGAACCTAAAATCTTTTATTTCAAAGTGTCAAACCGTTAGGGCTAAGGTTTTGTTGCTACACAGACAAAAAAACAAAGTTCAAATGGTTGGGAAACGGGGGTTCAAGAATTTCGAAGATTGGATAAAAAAGTGAAATGTGGGGCACCAACATTTTAGAGTAAAAAATTAATAAGCAAAGTGAAAGGAAAAATTTAAAAAAAACAAGGAAGGTGGCGTAGGGCCCGCTGAAAACGTGACGTCACAAATTGGGTGACATTTTTAAAATATAAAGTGTAACACCGAATGGAAGTGATTTTCCCTATAAGTGAAGGTATTCTATCATAAGTGACATTGGGGACGCGGGATGCTTGAGCATATACGGGTTATAAAGATCATGGGGAAGAATTTTCAAAATAGTGAAGAAGGGGGTGTACGACGATACGTATCGCCTGGCAACTTGTCACGCTCATGCCCCTTAATATCACTCACCTGTTGGGGTTGTTTTGGGGTTCTGAATCCGGCCTTTTTCCTGTTAGAACTGGTCACTCACCCCTGCAAGCTATTACCGAATTAGAGCAGAAATAGCTAGAAACCCCAATGGGTAGACTTTTCCCTCATCAACCCCCTTTTTCCCAAAACCAATACTTTCCTATGTCCTTTCTAAATCTAAACTTATCAAATTTTAAAATCATTAGCGGGTTCTCTCATGGAAGAATCCCAAGACCTTGTTAATATCCCCTTTTTTAAATCCCTTTTCTTCCATTAACACTTCGATCAGTCTCCCCTCATTCTTTTTAAAAGTGAATGTATACCCTGGGAACCCCGGGGATGACCCCGGGGGACGGACCCGGGGGACGGCCCCTGGGAGGGGACCCCGGACGGACCCCTGGGGGGGACCCCGGGACGGACCCCGGGGACGGACCCCTGGGCGGACCCCGGGGACGAAATTCCCGGCCCTTCTACTAAAAAAGGTTTAATTCAACTCATTTTTAAAGGGGGTGGAAACCCTTCGGTAAAATGACCAAAAATGCCCAAGACCAAAAGACTAAGACCGCGTCAAAAAACACTTGTCTTTTTCCCCTGAAAACCTTACCAACCTTTGTTAATTACTTAAAATTTGGGTTTTAGTAAAAGTTACCTTAGTTTGCGTGAATTTTTTTATTTATGTTTTCTTGTTTACAAACCAGATGAAATTTAAAATCAATTTGTTTTTCTCCCTTGAGTTTCTGAGAATGATTATATTGGAAAAAATTCTTAAAGGTATTAATGGATGCCATTCCCCCCGGAATTTTGTTCAATGTTTTTGCACTATGGAAATTAGGTAGTGTTCAATCCTTTTCATATTTTTTTGTCATTGTTGTTTCCCACCTTCCTTTTTGTGTCCCCTTTTATAGATTTTTTTGTAAGTACTTCCACTAGCGGGAAAGGGAAAGAAACCCCCATTAATGTATTAATTAAAAAAAGGTGGTGATAACGAAGTCGTATACGTTTTCATGTACCCCTAAATAAAGATAATTTATTTTATTATTTTATTATTTTTATTATTTTTTTATTATTTTAAAATTATTATTATTATTTTATTATTGTTATTTTTCAATTGAAAAAATGATTTCCTATATTTACTCTTCATTAAATATACAAAACTCAGAAATCGTAATGACACGATTCAAAAAAACCATACCAAGAGTGGTGGTTAGAACCGCGATCGTCACACAAAATGGTGCCTATCTAAGCTTCCAGTGGTGTAGTTGGATGAATCTTATTGAAGCTTAGCCTGGTCCAGTGGCTAACGCGTCGCCTTGTTTTGTGACTCTGATCGCAGTTCTAACCCACTACGTTTTGTATTTTTTTTTTTTTGTTGTCGACTGTAATGTAGGCAAGTCCAATTTTTTAGCTGTCCAGGACCAAGTCAAGACCACATACTTACCTACCTTGGCAGCTGTGGACATGACCCAGCACGACCACACTAGTACCTACCTTGCACTGTGACAAGACGCCAGCAAGCCACCACGCACGCCACTACCTAACCCAGCAGCTGTCAAGACCTAGCATAGACCAACACACTACTACCTACCCTGCAGCAGTGTCAAGACACCAGGTAATGAACGAGGAGCCAGTCAAATACAAAGAAAGGGGAGCACTGCAAGGGACCAAGGTGCCCACAAGGGGAGCTAGTGACCCACAAGGTGAGCTAGGCTGCCACACAAGGGAGCTAGGTGCCCACAAGGAGCTAGGGCCTCCCCACAAGGGTGCTAGGTGGCCCCACAGAGGGAGAGCCAAGAACACAGAGGTGGGGGGAGAGGAAAATAATGAATAAAATAAAGAAGGAAAAAAAAAAAGCAGAAACACAAGACAGAAGTAAAGAAAGACAACCAGAAGGGAAAAAAGGAAAGAGCAAGGGAAGAGGAGAAGAAGAAAAAGGAGGAAATACAGGTTATCGTCACTGGTGTTCTTGAAGTTTGTGAGCATTTTTACAATCGTAGTGGGAGAGGGAAGGCTCAACAGAGACGAAGTCAGGAGGACTAAGATACATACAAAGGAAAGATGTGTATTAGGAGATTCACAAGACGGGCGACTGTTTAAAGTTGGAAGTAGGGAATACAGTTTTAGTCAGAAGAGCAGTCAAAAGATGGCAGTGATCTCTGACGAGACAGAAAATGATCATTGATAGTGTATGGCAATGCCTAACACAATTTTTGTGACTCCCTCCCTTCCAATAAGTATAAAGCTGAATGGAATCCAATTCCCTTCCCTGCTTCCTTTCCTTGATGTCCACGACCACCGGCTCAGATACAGGCTTTTTTCCTCCGCCCACCGCAGACTCCTGCGCACAGTGGAATGCCACATTCACCACCCTTCCCATCCGCCCCTTTCAAGAAAAGTGATCCTATCTCCCACCCACTCCATGCGCCTCCCCATCTGTGATCCTCAGTTCCTTTCCAGTAGAAACATCAGACTCCATAACAACCCGTGACTTAACCTGATTTCCATCATTCCTTATTATATTCTTCTCGCTCTTCCCTCCTTTTTACCTCTTTTTCCTATTCTCTCTTTTTGGGTTGTCTTCTTCTTCTGTACTTGTGTTTTCTGTCCTTTTTTCTCTATTTTTTTCATTATTTTTCTCCCTCACCCCACCCTGTGTCTTCTTTCTCTCCCCTCCTGTGGGCACCTAGCTCCCTTTGTGGGCACCTAGCTCCTTGAGGGCACCTAGCTCCCTTGCAGTGCTCCCCTTTCTTTGTATTTGACTGCTCCTTCGTTCCTTACTTTCCCCATTCTACTTCCTTCCATCTCCGCCACTACTACAACCACCACCCTAATACTACTACTAACGTTACTGCTACTGACTTCTACTACTACTACTACTACTTCCTTTACTGGCAACTACTACTACATGTTACTACTTCTACTACTACTACTGTTTACTAACTTACCACTACTACTACTGTTACTACACCACCACCACTACTAACAACTATTGTTACTTTAACTACCACTACTACTACTACTGTTACTAGCTACTACACAGATACTACTATCCACTAACCTCTTCCTGCCTATCTATAACCGTCCTGAGCTCTCCTTCTCTTTAGTGTACTTATGTAAATGGTCCAAGACGGACCGAAACGTTGTCGTACGCTCCTCTTTTTCTATGTGGTGTATTTGGTATCAAATATCACTATTTTATATATAGTAATATTAAGGATACAACGAAACCAGTTATGACATAACAGTAACAGATTTATAAAAATTAATGCTTATACATAAACCACCGATGATGGGAAGATCACAATGTTAAACACAGTAATACCAGAAATTAATGGATAATGAAGATACACAAGAAATACACAGACCGTCCACACTTTAAAACATGAAGAAAATACACGTAAAACTCAAATTAGCACAACAAAAATCTGGGTGACATATTAAGTAGAGAACTATTTAAAAAAAACAGTGAAGTGTCCTTCCTCATTGTGGTGTAGGTAGAGGAGTTCTTCTCTTCTGGCTGACTGTTTTCAAGTCTTCCCGGTCGGGATGTATAGTTTACTGGGCGCAGATTTTCTCTGTGTGTCCCTCCCCTGTAATTGCATCCATTTGTATATTAATATCATAGAACACTTGTGTTCAAAATTCCATAATATGGGTAGTGTTTCATGGGGTTGCCGCATTGTCAGTAATCCTCTCTGAGGAAATGCCTGTGTTTGGGGTTTCATACAGCATCTCCCAACGTCCCCCTCAAATGATGGAGTTTTAAAATTCACAGTTTTTCCCTTGCATCGTATGTTAATATTATTGACTAAATGATGTTAAGTATCGAACACATGTTTTCACACTCAAGGAGTACAAAGAACTGATAGATCCGTTGTAAACCTGAAAAGTTTAGTTCGTGTACAATTTCTTGTAACCTGCACTCTGCATCGGCCTTTTTACATACTCATAACGAAAGTGCACAATGTTACTGGACCTGATGATGTCGTTAATTATTCAACATTAACTTTTCTGACTTCAGAACACTTACCTAACATAACAACCATTTAGAATGACTAACAAGTATCTCTCAAAGTTTATAAAGGTTTCTTATTTACACAACGTATTTTGTCAACACTTTCATGTACGAGCAAACGTTCACCCTCGTGAAATTACAATAAGTAAAAGATTCCCAATTGATTTTGTGATTAGTAAAAGGACACATTTTTGTCCTGGTCTTGGTAGTTGTGTGGAGGAGGAGTGGTATTGGTGCTGGTAGTATTAGTATCAGTAGAAGTATAGTAGTACCAGTAGTAGTAACCAGTCCTAGTACCATCGATAGTACCAGTCGTAGTACATAGATAGTAGAAGAGGTAGAGGAAAACACTTGGTTAGTGTAAATGTAACGTATAAGGTAACTTCGTTCCAATAATTAAAGATGACTCAAGTTTATTTTCGATGTAGATCGTCCATTTTGAAACACTAATTAAAATAGAATGAAGTCAGCTTCATCATCTCTGAAATATTAGAAGTTCTCCTTAGAACAATGACTCCATCACATAGCAACGAAGACATACAAACCTTCTAATACTATGTTAATAATTACTACTACTAACACCCCCGACCAAACCATGGACCTCCCTAATGCCTTTCACATTATTTATTGTTTACGATAATACTGTAAATAACCTTGTGTCCTTCAGTTATTTGTAAAATATTAACAACGCAATAAAACGTCTGCCTTAGTTGCACATGTTCCCCTTTTTAACCTAACATATCTCCGTGTATTACTCATACAACATTATTACAGAATTAATGATTGTCCCCTCCATTCTGCACGTAGAAATTAACAAAAATATCCAACATGGATAAACTAGACTAAGAAAACCCCGTGCCATAAATGTAACCGTAAGCTGCTCTAAACAAATTATTATAAATATGCTGTTTACTTTCCCTGTATAAACTTAGGTGCTAAGCTCAATAACTCAGTTATAATACTGCACATTCTCAACCACTTAATGACTACTAATGATTATGCAGTTAACTTTACTATAAATGCAGTGTAAAATTAGAACAAATGATAAATCTGTTAAACAAGATATTCTTGAAGTCTGTGGCTGCTACGCACTGACCTTGATGGTCCGTGTGGCTAAGCAACTGAACCTTGATGTATCCGTGTGCTACGCACTGGAACATGATGGGACCGTGGTGGCTACGCACTGAACCTTGATGGTCCGTGTGGCTACGCACTAACCCTTGATGGTCTGTGTGGCTTATCGCACTGGAACCTAGATGGTCCGTATGGCTAACGCACTGGATCCTTTCCACATTTGTTGCCACAAAACACTTTCAGGTTGCAGTTCACTCTTTACACCTACTATAGTGTTATAGTGATTATTTTTATGGTACCTGCGTAAAACTGTAGTTCACTACATACTTACCTTTTAAGAGGTCACCTGTCTTTACTTACACCATTCACCTCAACATCCCATCACATTATCAATTATTATTTAGCTGTGGAACCTTATTATAACTTTAGGCCATGCACACACACATCCTGAGTGTGTTCAATGCCACCTTCCCACATCCTGGAGGTCATGCCACTCACAACATCCTTGAGGTCAAGCCACTCACAGCATCCAGGAGGTCATATCACGCACAACATCCTGAGGGTCATGCCACCTTCAGCATCCTGGAGGTCATGCCACTCACACCATCCTTGAGGTCATGCCACTCACACCATCCTTGAGGTCATGCCACTCACACCATCCTTGAGGTCATGCCACTCCTCAAATACTTAACCCTTCATCGCGCAAGGGGTCCGAAAATTTGAAATTCGAACTGAACTCCCTATGGTGGATAGAGTAACTCAATACAAGGTCACTGATCCCATATAAATTGATTTCTGATGGTTAGTTTTCGAGCAATTGCCAATCTCCGAAGACCGAAAATATTAGGCTGCTCCCGACAAAGGGATTAAAAAATTTTATGTTGCAAACTTGCAATTGTTAGATAAAAAACACCAAAACAATTTTTTTAATTTAATATACAAAACAACCAATAAAAAAACATAAATGGTAACTAGTATCAAAACATTTTTTAATTGATACAAAAATTATACAAGTGAAGCAACAATCAAACAATGCCCAAATTGCAAAAGTGATGCAAGATTGTCAATCCCTAATATTCCTGATATTCCTTTGGAAACCAATTGATTCTATATCGCTAAATGGCAAAGATGGAAAGACTGAGAACCAATTTCTATCCATTTCTTTAAGCACAGATTTACTATGCATACCTACACACGAATGACGAGTGTTACCGTTTTCTATTCGTGTGCTGCAATACTTTGCAATGTAAACGGGCCTATTTGCCCTGCATTGAGAAGTGCATTGGACTAATGTCTTTCCTAACACTATCATCAGCAATTTCTGTACGTTTTCCCGCTCCCAATGTTTCACTATGCCACACCATTGGAAGTACATGTGAAATAAGTTGGTGAAGGTCTGAGGAGTTGTTCTTAAGTCTGCTCCCACTAAGGTTTTGGACCTTTAGACCCTTGCAATTTCCAGAGATAGAATGTCCTGAAATACTTTCAGTTGCATACACATTTGCTTTAATTGAGCTCGAGAATCACGGCAATAAAGCAGCCATGCATTCACAAAACACAAAGATCAATAATAGAGGCAGTAAAATAGCCGCAAGTGTACCACGTTTTTGATTTTCATTGGTGTTTTGTAGAGATCACCACATGTTGCTTTTGTCAATACCTCCGGACATGTTTGCATTATAGTATCTTGAAGACTGCGGGCACGAAAATTTTCTCTTTCCTTCCTCTTTGTCCCTTGTTATATCTGTCAACAACGCACCGGGAATAGACTGTCATCCCGCTGAATTTACCTTCCAACATTGAGAGGTGATAAGGTGATTCATGGGTAAGGTTATTTAATCAGATGAAGGAGAAGGGTGGTGATGGGGGACAATGCAAGCAACAGCTGTTGTAGTGTTGGTCCAGAAGGGTAAGCGGCAGCACACCCTCAAGGAGTACCGTGCCAGATCTCGTGTTATGTGGCTGATTGTAAAGTCGTTCGCTAAAGTCCTTGGTAATCGGTTAAATGTGTGGTAGGGAGAGTGGTTTCGAAAACGCCCGCAGAAGGTTGCCAGGACCGGGTCGATGATTGAGGTCAGGGAAACGTGAGAAGTTTATGTGGAGTCAAAAGGGGGGGGGGGAAGGGCGGCGTTGTATGGCCCTTAGACATGGCAGGGGGGCCTATGACAGGGTTGAAAGGGGAGCAATGGAAGCTATACTTAGGAGGCAGGGTTTAGGGGAAGAAATCGATAATTGGGTAATCACTGTTGTACAATGGAGCTAAGATAGTGGAACCGTTATATAATGGATGCATGGGGGAGGCGATTGATAATGGGTAGGGGACTTTAGGGCCGGGGTGTCCAATTGTCACAAATGTTGTTTGCCGTGCATTCAAGACCCAATTCTAATAGAATGGTGGAACGTTTAGTATTTACACACGAGTGGGCGTGTGGGGTGAGGTCGGGCAAAGTGAAGGCCTGGAAAAAAGGATAATGTAAACGATACTACATTCCCTGGATTGGGAGTAGGGAAGGCGTTGGTTGTTTTGGATGAATGTTGTGCAACAGTTCGGAAATAGCAACAGGGATGCAGGTAATATAGACGAGAATTCAATGAACATGGGGTTGGGTGATGGGTAGGTGGGGGGTGGGGAGAATGTAACGTTGTGAGGAAACAACAGGTGTCTTTTAAAAATATGTGGTATCAACCTATAAGTATGACTTGGGAATGCTGACTCAGAGAGGAAAACTCGAAAAGAATAATGGAAAGGATACAAGGGCGACTGTGTGCATTGCGATCTCAACATCCTGACTCTCGTACAACGAGTTGATTGTTATAAATGTATTATTGGAGTATAGTAAGTTATGGCACGTAGCAGCCATGGTACCCCATTAACCAGGGACGGCCGATTGTGGGAACATTTCCTAGACGAGTTGGTATACAAATTTTTTTTAGTAGGGTTCAAGTTGCATTGCCGAGGAGAGAGGTTGTAATGTTACCTTGCGCCAGGTGGGATGGGGTTGACTGGATCTGAGAAGAGGATTAATGTGATGTTTTTCTTAAATGGGAGGTTTTGGCGCGAAGGTATGAGTGAGGGGCCGCTGGGAAAAATCACATGAATAGGTTGGTAAGTTGTGGTGGTGTGTGGAGTTGATGGAAAGTGAAACTGTTATATTGAGGGCTTGATGTTAGGTTAGTAGAACCCAGGACAGAATCGAGAAAGAGGGTTTTGAGTGACGGCTGCTATTGAAGAAAGGATTGTTTGTACAGATGAGGGATTGTTTACCCATGTCCGCATGGAATAGTATTTGGTATAGGTTTAGCAAGTTGAAGTAAAAAGCCTAGGGTAAGGGAGGTAACGTATCGATTTATCTATCTGCATGGCATACTACCGACTGGGAGGTACAAAACCAGAGGGGTAATTTTTGGGCGGAAAAGGTTGTGGAAACTGTGGGGAGGAATGAGACGTTGTTCCATGCAGTATACAATTGTGGGACGGAGGGTGTTAGGATAATGTGAAGTAGGGTTGTACAGGGGGTGGGGGGCCGAGGGGTTGTCGGTTCTGCGTGCACTAGAAGCCTAATATGTGGGAGTGATCGATGATAGAGATATAAAGCTTAGGATTATATAATAAGTGGATAAAAAAAAATAATATATTATATTAAATAATATATATATATATATATATATAATATATATATAAAATATATATATCAATCTAAATAACGATGGTGATGAGGGGAGGGGGGATTGTGAGGTCGGAGGCGGGTACTAGAGGTCACGTTTAAACGTACGAAGATGTCGTACATAGAGAACATCTTGAGAGGATGGAAAAGGATTTTTCGTTAGTGTATCAGCATGAAACTCATACGACTTTGCTGGAGTGAGTAGGGGTGGGTTGGTGGATTACATAACGAGAAGTGGGAATTCGAGGGGACAACAGCGGGGATCCTCATTGGGGGAGGTGAGAGTGAGTGCATGAGGGTATAGAAGGTTAAGATGTTGGCATAGTATATGTAGCATGCAAGTGGCACAGAAAACAAAGGTGTAAAAGTAATTACGTAGAAGAGAAGAATTCTGTTTTTGATTGTCAGGGTCGTCATGACCTTTTTCATGTATTAAGTGGGGTGTCAAGAAAAGGTGTAAGACCGTAAAAGCTTTTGGGTTTAGTAAGTGTGCGTTATAGCCTTTATTGGGCATATTTCATGTGCATAATCGTATCGCAATGAGAGGTTATTTAAATTAGTTTTTTTGGGTTTTTTTGTGTTTGGGGGTTTTTTTTTTAGCGAGTGTACGATTTTATTTAACTTTAAAAATGTCCATCCTTTGATGAGAAGGGAAACGATAAGATTCCCAAAATTTGAATGCTCGTTAAAAATTTTGTAATGGGAGTAATGGTTTAGCTCTTTTTTATAATGTCTCAGCCGGGAAGGGCTGTTTTAAATATTTAGTAATATTTTTTAAATATTATTTAGAAAAAGGGTTGAGGTTTAGGATTTTTTTTTTTTTTAAATGTTTAAAAGAGGATTGTAGTGGGGAAACGTATGTATGTTTTTAGTAATTTTTTTGTATGGGGGTTAAATTTTTTGGGAAGTAAATGTTTTTATTTTTTTTTTAACTGAGATTGGTGTAGGTCTTCCCTCTGATTATCTACTGGTAAAGGGGGTTGTGAACCTTTGTCATAGTCGTAAAAGTATTTTAAAACTATACAAATCGAAAGGTTTATATAGTTTATATTTGATATAGTTTATATTTTATGTTTATATTGTTTAATTTTAGTATATGTTATATGGAAAAATTTGTGAGTGTATATGGGGAAACCCTTTTATGTTAATGCAAAGTGTTTTTTAAAACTTGTTAGTGATGTTGTGTAGGGTTTTTATGTAGTTTTTGTAGGATTTTTAGTGTATGTTTTGTGGATTGTTATGTTTTTGTGTAGGGTTTTTTAGTGTTGTTGTGTAGGTTGTTAGTGTATGTTTTTAAAAAGTTAGTGTATGTTGTGAGGATTGTTAGTGTATGTTCTGTAGATTGGTGTGTAGTTGTGAGGGTTGTTAGTGTAGTTGTGTAATTGTTAGTGTATGTTGTGTAGGGTTGTTAGTGTTGTTGTTAGGATTGGTTTTGTGTATGTTGTTAGGATTTTTAGTGTATTTGTGTAGGATTGGGACCACTGTCCCATTTTATATCTTTTTAAAATTAAAAGGGAAGCGTAAAGTTTTTTTAAAAAAAATATAAAAAAAAATTTCATTAACTTAAATTAATTTAGTGTTCCGTAAAATTTGGTTAAAAAAAAAAACTACGATTAATATATTACGTACGAAATATAAAGATTGTGGTTGCAGGGGGCGAGTCCGCTCCCGGGCCCCCCCTCGTCGTTTGGGCTATTAGGTGTGTGGTGTGTGTGTGGTGTGTGTGTGGTGTGGGTGTGTGTGGTGTGTGGTGTGTGTGTGTGTGGTGCGCGCGCGCGCTGGTTACATTTTTGGTGCCAGCGTTTGTGTGGATGTTTTTCTGCGTGTGTTTGCGTGTGTTTTTCGTTGTTTTTTGTGGTGTGTGTGTGGTGTGTGTGTGTGTGTGTGTGTGTGGTGCAGTGTGTTATGTGATTAAGTTTTTTTTGTGTGGAAGCGTGTGTTGATTACAAAAATTTTATTTTGAGAATCTTTAGATTTATTTGGCTCCCAAAACCCTCCATTGCCAGGAAGTCAATAAAGATTACAGGGAGAAATA
>NW_026480621.1:0-26469 GCF_026875155.1 Cherax quadricarinatus
AAAGATTGGGACGAAATGACTGTCCCCAAATAGGGGGGGGGAGAGTGTAAGGGCGGGGTTGAAGTTGTGGGGGGGACAGAAGAGGCGAAAAAAAACCCCTGGGAGGGGGCAAAAGGGGGAAAAAAAGGGGGAGGGGGGGGGGTTGGAAGGATTGTCGAGGAGGGGGTAAATTTCCCCCACACTTGTAATGGCCCAGGAGAGGGAAGAACAGGTCAGGGGATGGAAAGGTAAAGTGTGGAGGTGGAAGAAGGGAAGGGGGGGCAAAGAATTTGAGCAATGTGGATTTTTTGGACTTCTGAGTGAGGGGCGATTGGTATTAGGTGTCGTACGAGGTCGTCGAAAAGGGGGTTGTGGGAAGGACGCAAGATGTGGAAAACAGATGAGTTGTAGTCGGGACGTCAGGCCAAGGACAGAAAAAAGGATTAGTGCTTAGTGGTATGGGGGGGTAACAACGGGGGGTGCAAAAGATGGGACCCCAGAAGGGGGGGGATGTTGGAAAACGAGAATAAAAAACAGGGGTAGTCTCCCTTGGGGGGGGGAGATGAGAAACTCCCATAGCTTTGGGGAGCCCTTTCTGTCTTTTTGAGGCAACGGATTTCACTTCTTTTAAAGTGGGCCCTGGAAAAGGGCAGGAGTACAAGGGTGGCTTATTCATTAAGGAAGATGGGGGTTGCTGCAAGAGTTTTAGAATGGTGTCGGCACACGACTGGGCATTCGGCCATAGATCTGAAATTTCGGGGGGTGCCAAAACGCCAGAATTTCTACTTGTTCGGTGTAGGTATCCCTTTCAAAACTTGTACCGATGTCCGCGACATTACAGAGGAGGGAGTTCTCGGCTGTCAAAAAGTTAAAAGAGCCCCATTTCAAGGGTAAGTCCTGCCCCGGGCGGGAAGGGCATAAGTGTCTATTTAGGATTGGGAGATTTGGAGTTCCCGCTGTTCAAAAAAAGTCATTGCCAATGACTGGAAATTTGTTGGACATGGTATGGGCAGTGACGTTTCCACTCAAAAATTTAGAGAAAATTTTTTTTCAATAGTGACAAGGGGTTAGTAAGATATTCGATTTTCGAAAGGGGGAGAAAGATCATGAGTTTGGGGAGCTTGGACTGACAATGCGCATCCCCTCTTGAGAGCATGAAATGAAAATTCTACCAACTGTGCAGGAGCGCTTTGCCCAAAATATGGTCAGAAAGGGAGGCAGAAGAAGAAGTCGGTTTAAAGTAAAAAATTTAGTCCATTGTGTGGTCCGAAATGAGCGTGGAGAGGGAAAATGCTCGCGTGTCAGTCTTTTCCGATAGAATGGGGGTAACGAAGGAGTTTATCAGGAGATTGGGTTGGTGTTTAGGAGTGGACCGGAGTTGGCCTGCGTGAAATGGGCGGGCGATTCGAAATTTCCGTACCATAGAGGCGAACCCGGAAGATAGTCAAAGGAGAGCGGAGTAGAAAAATCGAAGGAGTCAGTCAAAAGCCGGGTACCTAAAAGGGGTGAGGAAACAGACCATTATTATTATAATAAAAAAAGAAGCGCAACCCACAAGGGCTATACGCGCTGAGGGTGGGGAAGGGAAGAAAGGGAATTGGATGGCAAAAGGGGGGGGGGGATGATCAGCAGGTTACAGAAACGCGGGGCAGGGGATAGTAGGGGGGTGAGGGTAGCAAGAGAAAAAGTGAAAGGGCTGAAAGTTCAGAATTTGTGAAGTAAGTAGTCTTTTGTCAAAAAGTCTGGAGAGCCCGGATGAAGGTGGGTCCATCAGGAGAAGGGAAAGGGTAAAGAGGGCCAGCGGGGCAAAGGGACGACGACAGGGTAAATTCTGCGGTCGTTGAAAAAAGTGGGCAGTCCAACAGAATGGGGTGATGTTAATGGAGTTTGGGCAATTCTACAGAGGGAGCAAGACCCCCTCCCCATGAGATACCCCATGAGTAAGAGAGTTGGCCAATGCGAAGCGGGAGAGAGTGCCCCAAAACCTCAAAACTGGTGATAAAAAGAGGGCCAGTAACCTATATCGGTTAATTTGACTAAATTTTTGTTCCCGAGATGTAGCCAAGGTTTTCCCAAGGGGGTTAAAGGGTGGGAAAAAATTTACAGAAAAATATCGTAAGGGAATACCTCTAAAGAAATGGTAGGTCTGTATGCTGACCGCGCGCAGGTCTGCCTGTTCATTGCCCTGTACGTAAAGCCCGGGGCCCCCAAAAAAAAACAATATCTTTATGCTTATAAAGATGGGCGTGCCAATTGGTAGGGGGGGACTAAGGGGTGAGGTGTATAAAATTTTTTGTATCCCTGTAAAGCAAAAGGGAGTCGAGACAACCACAAATGTGACACAGGCATAGATGAATACGGAAAAGGCTGTAAGGTGCTATAATTCAGCAGAAAAAATACTAGCTAAGTAGTAAATGCCCTTTACGAGTGCCCCGGAAACACTGTGCGAATCCTACCCCGCAGAAGATTGGGCCCATCTGTGTACACAGCAAAGGCATGAAAAATGAGGTGAAAGTGGTAAGAAAAAAGGAGGGGAAGGCCCTTTAAAAGTTGGGTTTCGAGCGGGGGAGGGAGAAAGAACGACTCAAACAGCTGGAATTCCCAGGGGGGGGGGTAATAGGGAGATGTAATGTACATAGAAGGTGGTATTTAAAAGAGAAGACAAGGCGAAAAAAGGCGAAAGAGGAAGGGACGGAGAAAGAAAGGGGCGGCAAAAAAAATAAAAAATGTTAAAAATTATCAGTGCCTTTCTATAAGGGAAGGATTGCGGAGATCATGGGCGTCTAGTAGGCAGGCAATGGGCCCCAGGCGATCGGATAAGGATGGAAAGTTCGCTTCTGCATAGGGTTTTCGACGGGGAAGACGAAAAGCCCCAAGGCAAAAACGAAATCCTTGGTGATGAATGGGGTTAAGGCTAGAGGAGTAGGGAGTGCCGTAAATAATCTGGTCACCAAAATCAAGTTTGATAAAATAAGGTGGAATGTAGGTGAAGGAGAGTTCGAGATCAGCTCCCACAAAAAGATGAGCAAGGGTTTTAAAAGGTTCACCCGGCTGTGACAAGTTGCCTTCAGAGAGGAAATGTGAGGTTTCCGGGAAACCCTACGATCAAAGAGGAGGCCCAGAAACTTGATTTGTATCCGTTCGGGATACGTGAGATAGGGGTAAAAGGGATGATCAGAGATGACAGAGCGTTGTAAAATTTGATTTGGTGGGTTTTGTGCTGGAAAATTTAAAAACCCAGTGTGGTGGCCCAATTTGGAAACCGGTCGACTGATGTGGAGAGAAACTGTAAGGGGTGAAGTCAGGCCGCACAGGAAATAGCGAATCATCAACATAGAGTGATGCCCAAATATTTGATGGAAGATAGAGGCCCCAAAATCATTAATAGCAAGGGGAAAAAGTGTTGTGCCGAACACATCCTGGGGGACCCCTTCGCTTGGTAAAGCCCGGGGAGAGCACATTATTAACCCGAAAGGGGAAATGGTCATTTAAAAAAGTTTTTAAGGAAGGAGGTAGATTGCCTCGAAGGCTAAGGGTGGGTTGGGCAAAAATATTATCTCCAAGTTGTGTCATACCCTTCTCAAGGTAAAAAAAATATGGCAATAACTGAGTGGTTTTTCGCAAAGCATTAAAAACATAGTATCCAAGGCAGAAAGGGTCTTGGTAGAACGTCCCTTACGAAACCATATGACGGTGGAAGGATGTTGTGTGTCTCTAAATACCACCTAAACGTCTATTTCTAGAGTTCCTTATTTGAAAACTGCAGGGGAAAGAGCAAGGGGGGACGATAGTGGGGGGTTTTCAGCCCCGTAGTGCTGGTTTGCAAAAAGGGGAGAACAATGGCGGATTTCCACAGTGTGGAAGAACCTTGTGACCAAATAAGTTTGTAAAGGCGTAAAATAGGACTGCAAGGGCTGACTGATGTAAATTTTGTAGCATACGATATGAAGTGTGGGCCCAGTGCCGATGATCACAAGCTGAGAGTGTTGCCTCCAGTTCTTGAAGTGTAAAGGCACATTATATGTTCTTCTCTGAGGAGAAGAAAAGCCCAAGGGTGCAAACTCTCTGGAGACTTTGAGGAAAGAAATGAGGGGCATAGAGGGAGCCCCTGAAAAATACGGCCCGTGATTGCCAATTTCATTGGCAACTTAGTGGGTTTGCTTATCAACACCGGCAACCCGCAGAACAGGAGCCGGGTCAGGAGAATATTTACCACTCGTTTTGTATTTTTTCCAGACTCCCACTCATGAGGAAGCAGAGGTGATGGTGGGACAAAATCTCCCCAGCAAGTGCGTTTAGCGTCACGGATGACAGGGCGAGCGATCGAAAAAGCTTCTGTTTAAAATAAGGAGGCGCTCGTGGTTCTATTGTACTGGTCCCCTCCCCCAGCAGCGATTTTTAAAAACGTACTGCACGAGCACAAGGGGGAGACCCCCAAAGGGGCAGCATTTCTAGAATGCCTGCCGAAGTTTGGGGTATAGAATGAGAAGCTGCGGGGGGAAAAGGAGGACGAAAAGAGGTTTTAAAAGTCTTCGATGGGGAAAAGAAAAAACCTTTTTAAAAAAAAGTAGGTGGAGAAAAGGGTTTCCCAATTTCCCCGTTTAAAATTTCCAGCGTGGGGTGCGAAGAGGGGCAAATATGAAGGGGAAGTGAATGTTGGGAAAAATGACCCTGTCTGAAAGTCCGGGAGAAAGACCAAGTAAAGTCTAATGCGGGGGAGGAAAGCAAACTGAGAGATCGATGCAAGAGAGAGTTGGCCCGAGGATAAAAATGGGTGGAGTACCTGTTTTTAAACTGGAGGGGGTGGGTGGGGAAGAAAAACTTAACTGAATTTCCCCGGGAATCACAGTGAGACCCCCCCCCAGAGGAAATGGTGGGCATTAAAAATCACCAAGTAACAGAACCGGTGGCGGTAATGACGAAAACAAGGGAAAGGGAAAATCCGGAATAGATAATGCCCGAGAAGGAGGAATATAAAAAAACAGAGCGTATACCACCATGTAAGTGGATACGGGGCTGTGTAATGCAGCGAAGTATGAAAAATAGCGATGGACGGAATATCAGTGCGGAGAAGAAGGGCACTTTCTTTAAAAGGGCCATCAGGGGAAAAGGGTCTGAAGATACAATAAATAAGCCCGAGATGTGAGAAATAAAAGCAGGTGTAATTTTGGTTCCTGTAAGCAAAAACCAACAGGGGGAAACTGGGGGGAGAAAAACTGAAGTCCCCCCATTACCCCCGAGGCCGATATTCCCTGTAAGAAGGCCATGTTGGCATGATAAAGATAATTGAAACGCAGGTAAGGGTTCTAGGGGCTAGAAGGGTTGAAAAGTCCCCCATGCGGAGGCAGTGGAAAATGTTCAAGCAGCGAAGGGCGGTGCGCTGTGAAGAAAGGATTGGCAGATGGGCAGAGGGAGGAAAAAGGGAAGGTGGATCAGTGTATTGATGGGTTTTGGGTTTGCAAAATATTCAGAGATTGCTTCAAAATGTTTCGGAATTTAGAGGTCGTTGGGAGCAAAATTTTTGGGGAAAGGTGGGGGAGGTGAGTAAAAATTGGAACTGTATTGGGGCGTCCCAAGGGAGGGGGGGGCGAAAGGGTGGAGGGAAAGGAGAAGCGTGGCAGGGGAAGAAGAGACAGGAACCTGGGAGGTGGGAAGAGGAAGAAATTGGGAGGGAACAGGGGGGAAGGTCTTCGAGGGGGGGGGGTGAACCTCTGCCCCTTTTAATGAGCGGGAGAGGGGAAGAAATGGGACAGGACAGGGGGGTAAAATGGGAGGTGGAATGGGTAGGGGTGTTACGGACCTTTTTTTTACTTTTGAGAAGGAGAGGGCGATTGGGGAAAAGGTGTCTTCGGGTCCGTCCATACTGAGGTTGTAAGAGAGAACTCGAAAGAAGCGGATTGCGAGGGTTTAAGTGGGACGTCTGAGCCGGGGGGACAGCAAAAGGTTTGTACAGGGGTGATTATGGGAGGGTAACCACAGAGGTGGGTGTGGAAGGTGGGATACAGAAGTGGGGGGCGTTTTGAAAACAGGGAATAAGAAACCGTGGGGAGTCTCCCTTTGGGGGCGGGGGATGAGAAAATGCCATGGTTTTAAGGGAGACCTTCTGTTTTTGAGGTAACGGATTTCCGCTCGTTTAAATAGACCCCGACAACGGCGAGGTACGAAGGGGGAGCCTAGCGTTTAAAGGGAAGAGGGAGATCGATTGCAAGACGTATTGAAGGTCTCGGCACCACAGATGGGCATTCGGCGATAGATCTGCAATATTTCGTGGTGGCCAAAAACGCCAGCAATTTTTACATGTTGTGGTGTAGGGGTCCCTTTCGAAATTGTAACCGATGTCTGTTTAAACGGGGATGGGAGTTTCGGCGTCAAAAAATTAAACGAGCCCCTTGCTAGGGTAGTCTCCGCCACGGGCGGAAGAAGAAAATGTTTACCTTGGGTTGGGAGTCTTGGAGTTCAGCTGTTCTAGAATGTCGGGTGCCCATGTCGAAATTTTGTTGAACTATGGGATGGGGCGAATAAAGGTACCATACAAGAAATTTAGGAATGATGTTTTTCAAGGGTGAAAGGAACAGTATCTATATGGGAAAGACGAGAGAGCTCCAGCCTGGGTTGCATTCTGTCGGTAAAGATGCGCGTACCCCTCTTAAGAGCATGAAAAGAAATATCTTTACCCAAAATGGCGGGAGTGCCTTTTCCAATACTATGGTCGAAAGTAGGGGAGTAGAAGGGAAATTGGTGTAAAGTGAAGAATTTTTTCCACTGTTCAGTCTGAAAAATGAGCGTGGAAAGGTTTGTGAAGGACGTGTCGATCGTTTCTGAAAGAAGAGAAGGTGAAGGGGGAGAATTATCTCAGCGGTAATTGTCATTGACGTTAGGCGTGGGACCAGAGTTGGTCCCACGTGGCGGGTCGGGGATTTGAAAATTGCCCCCCCCCGTAGAGGGAGAGGCCGGAAGATATCAGGGAGGCGAAGGTCTGATAAATCGAAGGGTCAGTCGAGGCCTCGTACCCGAAAACGGGTGAGGAAACCCAACCGGCAAAAGGACAGAGGCATGAGGAATGTCTGAAGAGTGGTCCAAAGCGAGGGAGGGTTTTAGAACGAGGTGCGGTATCAAGAAAGGGGCCGGGGGGGTTACCAGGTTCTGGGGTAGGGCTGCCATGGTTAGGTTTTTCTTTTTTTTGTTTTTAAAAAAAAAGAAAGAAGAAAAAAAAAAAAAAATAAAAAAAAAAAAAAAAAAAGGGGGGACGGGGGGGGTAGTTCCCAGGAGGAAAGAAAAGGGGCCCGAAAAAAACTCCCCCCCGGCCCCCAAGAGGGCTCGACACCGCTAGTAACGCAGATGCGCATGGAAAACCCGTGCCAAACCCTACCTTTATGCCCGTAAAACCCGCAATCTGGGATAGCAACCCCCCACATCGCCCAGCTACCCCGGTGGACAAAAAAGGGGGCGGCCGGATATCCCCCACAAAGATATCCTTCAGCCACCACCCCGGAATCCGAAAGGTGGCTTCCCGGATTTAAACCCCCGGCCCCCAAAAACACCCAAAGTACTCCGGGATACCGGGGGGAGGGATCGGGACATCCCTAGGCAATCCAGATTTCCCTGGCAAATACGCCACGCCCAAAAAACCTCAACGGAATGGGATGGACCCCGGTGTCTTTCCCTACTGGAATAGCGCGCCCGTGGGGGAAAAAACACGAAGGCTAAAAAGAGGAAGGGCAAAAGGGAGGGGTGAGGAGGAGGAGGAGGAATGGAAAAAGGGGAGGATGGGGAGGATGGGATAGGGGAGGGAGAAGGGGGGTTAATTAGGTTCGGTCTGAGGAAGAGACCGACAGGGCTAATTCCTCAGACCAAGAGCCTCTTCACCACGCCAAGGAGCCCCCCTTGAAGAGGGGAAACAGCACCAGCAAGAGGTACAAGGGCATCAAGAGTGCCCAAAGAGTGGTCTAAACACAAGGCAGGGTCAGAATGGGGTGGGGTTTATAAAGAAGGGGCCCGGGGAAAGTGGGTTTCATGAACTAGGGCTGCCATGGTTAGGTTACTCCTTTGCTTTTTGTTTTTAAGAAAAAAAAAAGAAAGAAAAGAAAATAAAATAAAAAAAAGAATTAAAAAAAGGGGGGAGGGGGGGAGGAATAGTTCCCAGGAGGAATGAAAGGGCCGGAAATCTCCCTCCGCGCCCAAGGGACCTCAACACCGCTATTTAGCGCAGATGCAGCATGGAACCCGTGCCATACCCTCCCCTTCATGCCAGTAAACAGCAACCCGGGATAGCAACCTCACATCTGCCGAGCTACCTCGGTGGACAAAAGAGAGGGGCGGATTGGATATCCGCCACAAAGCATACCTCCTTCGGCCACCACCCCCGGAATCCGAAAGGTGGCTTCCAGAGATACACCCGTCGCCGAAAGACCCCCAAAGCTACTCCGGGATCCCGGAAAGAGGGATCGGGACATCCCCCGGCAATCCAGATTCCACGGCAAACTACGCCACCGCCAAGAACCTCAATGGAATGGGATGGACTCCCGTGTCCTTTCCCCTACCTAGGAACTAGCGCGCCTGCGGGGGAAAATCCCAAAGGCCAAAAAGAGGAAGGGCAAAAAAGGGAGGGGTGAGGAGGGGGAGGAATGGAAAAAGGGGAGGATGGGATAGGGGGTGGGAGGAATGGGGGGTAATTAGGTTCGGTCTGAGGAAGAAGACCGACAGGGCTAATTCCTCAGACCAAGGGCCTCTTCACCACGCCAAAAGGAGCCCCCTTGAAGAGGTGTGTTGGTTTGGTAGTATAGTGTTGGTGGTAGTATAGCGTTTAAAGGTGATAGTAAAGTGTTGACGGTGGTAGTATAGTGTTGGTGGTAGTATAGCATTGATGGTGGTAGCATAGTGTTGGTGGTGGTAGTATAGTGTAGGTGGTAGTATAGCGTTGATGGTGATAGTAAAGTATTGACAGTGGTGTATAGCGTTGATGGTGGTAGTATAGCATTGATGGTGGTATAGCATTGATGGTGGTAGTATAGCATTGATGGTGGTAGTATAGTGTTTATGGTGATAGTATAGTGTTGATGGTGGTAGCTTGTGTTGGTGGTAGTATAGTGTTGATGGTGGTAGTATGTGTTGGTGGTGGTAGCATAGTGTTGGTGGTAGTAAAGTGTTGACGGTGGTTTAAAATAGTGTTGGTAGTGGTTTGTATAGTGTTGGTGGTGGTGGTTATAGTGCTGATGGTGGTAGTATAGTGCTGATGGTCGACAGTATAAATGATGGAAGTATAGTGATGGTAGTATAGTGTTGAAGGCAGTATAGTGTTGATGTTAGTAGTAGTGTTGATGTTGGTAGTTTAGTGTTGGTGGTATAGTGCTGAAAGTGGTAGTATAGTGCTGGTGGTAGTATAGTGCTGATAGCGGTATAGTGCTGGCGTGGTAGTATAGTGTTGGTGGTAGTATAGTGCTGATTGTGGTAGTATTGTGTTGGTGGTAGTAGTATAGTGTTGGTGGTAGTTGTGTTGATGGTGGTAGTATATTGTTGGTGGTAATAGTTTTGATGGGGGGTTAGTATAGTGTTGGGGGTTTAGTATAGTGCTGATGGTTAGTATAGTGTGGTGGTAGTGATGATGGTGGTAGTATAGTGTTGAGAGAAAAGTGTTGACGGTGGTTAGTGCTGATGGTGGTAGTATAGTGTGGTGGTAGTATAGTGTTGATGTTGGTAGTATAGTGTTGATGTTGGTAGTATAGTGATGATTTTTGGTAGTATAGTGTTGATGGTAGTACAGACCCCACTACAAAACACTATAGACCACTACAGAACTCCACTAGAGAACAATACAGAGGGTTGCGAGGGCCGTCAGTACCGTCGGGGCTGTGAGGGTTGTCAGGGCTGAGGGTTGTCAGTACTGTCAGGGCTGTGAGGGTTGACGTACTGTCAGGGCTCTGAAGGTTGTCAGGGCTGTGGAAAGTTGTCAGGGCTGTCTTTGCCGTCAGTGCTGTGAGGGCTGTCAAAAACTGACGTGCCGTCAGTGTTTGGTGGGGGTTGTCTGGGCTGTCATTGCCGTGTGGGTTGTCAGTGCTGTGAGGGCTATCATTTGCTGTGAGGACTGTCAGTGCTGTCGGGGCTATCAGGGCTGTCAGGGTTATCAGTTATACTGTTAAGTCAAGGAAGATAGTTTTTTCCTGACAGTTATCAACGAGGAGGTCGAGTTGATTAGGTAAAAAAACGAACCTAGTTATTGTACAGTTTTTTTTTTTTTTATTCGCCGGTATTCTCCCGGCCCGGGTCTTTTCCAAGTAGTGGTGCCCCGGCCTTGGGCTCCTATTGGGGAGTGTCTTGAGACTTAAGTCTCCCATGGGAGGAGGTACAAGTACCCCCTCATCTTTGGGCCCAACGTCCCCAGGCCTAGCCACATTCCCCGCCCTCACGGGGCTCGTAGGGAGAAGCTAGGCCTCTGGGCTACCACCCTGCCCCGCCCCAAAGGGGGTCGTGGGGATGGCAGTCTTGTGAGCTGCAGGTGGTAGCAAGCTCAGGCCTTATCTCTACAGTGAATTTCCTTAAATAGTCAGTGTTGGGTGGCTAGTTTATTGTGTACCTCATATCCATCCTGTGGATGGTTTGTGGCTAGTTTGTGTACCCCATATTTCCCTCCTGTGGATGGTAGTGGCTAGTTTGTGTACCTCATATCCATCCTGTGGATGGTAGTGGCTAGTTTATTGTGTACCTCCATATCCATCCCGTGGATGGTAGTGGCTAGTTTATTGTGTACCTCATATCCATCCTGTGGATGGGAGTGGCTTTGTTTATTGTGTACCTCATATCCATCTGTGGATGGTAGTGGGGTTCGATCCCCGGTACGGGTGGAGACATTGGGACGTGCTTTCTTAAGGGCACCCGATGTCACTGTTCACCTACCAGTAGGTAGGTAGGTTATTAATGTTTGTGGATCAGTAGAGTGATGGTTTAGGTTGTTAATGTTTGTGGATCAGTAGAGTGATGGTGAGGTTGTTATGTTTATGGATCAGTAGAGTGATGGTGAGGTTGTTAATGTTTGTGGATCAGTAGAGTGATGGTGAGGTTAATGTTTGTGGATCAGTAGAGGGGATTGTGAGGTTGTTAATGTTTATGGATCAGTAGAGTGATGTGAGGGTTTTTAATGTTATGGATCAGTAATGGTGAGGGGTTGTTAATGTTTATGGATCAGTAGAGTGATGGTGAGGTTGTTAATGTTTATGGATCAGTTAGAGTGATGGTGAGGTTGTTAATGTTTGTGGATCAGTAGAGTGATGGGGAGGTTGTTAAAGTTTATGGATCAGTAGAGTGATGGTGAGGTTGTTAATGTTTGTGGATCAGTAGAGTTATGGTGAGGTTGTTAATGTTTGTGGATCAGTAGAGTGATGGTGAGGTTGTTAAAGTTTATGGATCCCGTAGAGTGATGGTGAGGTTGTTAATGTTTGTGGATCAGTAGAGTTATGGTGAGGGTGTTAATGTTTGTGGTTTAGTAGAGTGAGGTGAGGTTGTTTAATGTTTGTGGATCAGTGAGTGATGGGGGAAGTTGTTAATGTTAGTGGATCAGTAGAGTGTGGTGAGGTTGTTAATGTTTGTGGAATCAAAGTAGGTGATAAATTTTGGGGGGTTTTTTTCCCAATTAAAGGGGTTAAAAAATTTTTTTTAAAAATTTTTTTAAAAAAGGGGGGGGGTTTTTTTAAATTTTTTTTTTGGGGGGGTTTTGGGGGAAAATTTTTTGGGGGGGGGGGGGCCCCGGGGGGGAAAAAGGGGGGTTTTTTCCTTTTGGGGGGGGAAAAAAGGGGGGAAAAAGGGGGGGGGGAAAAAAGGGGGGGTTTTTTTTTGGAAGGGGGGTTTAAAAAAATTTTTTTTCCCAAAAAAAAGGGAGGGGGGGATGGGGGGGGAAAAAAAAAAAGGGGGGCGGGAAGGGGAAAAGGGGGTTTTTTTTTTAAAAAAAGAAAAGGGGGGGGGGAAAAAAAAAAAACCCCCTTTTTGGGGGTTTTGTTTTAAAATTTGGGTTTTTTTTTAAAAAAATTTTTTGGGGGGGGGTTTTTTTAAAAAAGGGGGGTTTTTAAAAAAAAAAAGGGGGGGGGAAAAAAAAGGGGTTTTTTTTTTTTAAAAAGGGGGAAAAAAAGGGGGGGAAAATTTTAAAAAAAGGGGGGAAATTTTTGGGGGAAATTTTTTTTTTTAAAAAAAAAAAAAAAGGGGGGAAAAAAAAAAAAATTTTTTAAAAAAGGGGGGGGAAAAAAGGGGGGCGGGGGGGGGGGTTTTAAAAAATTTTTGGGGGGGGAAAAAGGGGAAAAGGGGGGGAAAAAATGGGGTTTTTTTTTAAAAAGGGTTAAGGGGGGTTTTTTTTTTTGGAGAAAAGGGGGGGTTGGTTTTTTGGGGGGGGAAAATTTTTTGGGTTTTTTAAAAAAAGGGGGGGGGGGAAAAAAAAAAGGGGGGGGGGGGGGAAAAGGGGGGGGAAAAAAAAAGGGGGGGGGGGGGGAAAGGAAGTTGGGGGGGAAAAAAAAAACCTTGAAAAAACCCAAAAGGGGGAAAGGGGGGAAAAGGGAAAAGGTTTTTGGGGGGAAGAACCAAAAAAAAATTTTTTTTTTTAAAAAGAAAAAGGGGGAAAAAAATTTAAAGGGGTTTGGGGGAGGAAAAAAAAAGAAATTTTTTTAAAAATTTTTTTCCCCCCAAAAAAATTTTTGGTTAATTTTTAACCCCAAAAAAAAAGGGTTTCCCCGGTTTTGGGGTTTAAAAAATTTTAAAAAAAGGGAACCCCTTGGGGGAAAAAGGGGAAAAAATTTTTTAAAAAAAAAACCTTTTTTTGGGGCCCCCCCTTTTTTTTAAAAGGGGGGGCCCCCAAAAAACCCCAAAAAAAATAGGGGGGTTAGAAAAGCTACGCGGGGGAAAAGGAAAACGTTCAAGTAGCGAAGGAACGGGGCTTGTGAAAAAGATTGGCAGATGGAGAAAGGAAAGAGAAGGAACAAGGGGGGATCAGGCCCTTAATGGTTTGGTCTCGGAATTATTCAGAGATGCTCAAGTGTTTCGGAGTTCAAACTCGTAGGGAGACAAATTTGGAGAGGGAAAGGGAGGGGATTTTTGAGAAAAAACGACGTAATGGCGTCCCAAGGGGTAGGGGGGGCGAAGGGGAGGAAACTGGAGAAGGTGGAGGGGAGAAAAAAGGGCAGAAACCTGGGGGGTGCAGAAGGGGAAGAAATTGGGGGGGGGGGAAGGGGAGGAAGGCACAGTAAGGAGGAGGGGGGAGAACCTCCACACTTGTAACAAGCCAGAAAGGGAAGACTCAGGTAAAAAGACCAGGAAGGAAAAATGTGGAGGTGGATAAAGGGGAAAGGGGGTTTAAACGAATTTTTGGCCTCTGAGAAGAAAGGGGGACATTGGGGGGGGGTGTCGTACAGGTTTGCAATCCCGGGGTTTGTAGGGAGGAAACAAAAAGTGGGGACAACGAGGAGTTAAAGTAGGGATGTCTGACCCGGACAGAAAAAAGAATTAGATACAGGATGACTAGGGGACGGCAACCCCCAAGGGGGCTCAAAAGATGGCCCAGAAGGGGGGGGACCTTTGAAACCAGAAAAAAACACGGGGCAGCCCCCCTTGGAGGGGGAGATGAGAAACCCCCATAGCAAAAGGGGACCTTCTGCCTCTTTGGGCAACAAATTTCCCCTCTTTTAAGTAGACTGGCAAGGGCAGAGTACAAAGGTGACCTCAACAATTAAGGGAAGAGGATTCAAACTGCAAACTATTAGAATGATCACGCACCACAGCTAGGGATTCGGCTATAGACTGCAATTTTTTGCTGGGGGGCCAAATCGCCACAATTCCTACACTGTTGCGGTAGGGACACCTTTCCAACTTGAACTGATGTCCTGCCCACTAAACAAGGATGGGAGTTTACGGTGTCAAAAGTTAAACGACCCCATTGCAAGGGGATGTCTTCCCCCGGCAGGGAAAAACTAAGTGTCAAAACCCTTGAGAATTGGGAGATCTTTGGGGTTCCCTGTTTTAGAATGCAGTGCCACTGCGGAAATCTGTTGGGCTATGGTATGGGGGAGAATAACATAAAACCCTACAAAATTGAGGGAAGATTTTTTTTCGATAGTGAAGGAATATATCGAATTGAAAGAAGAGAAAAGATCAGACTGGTAGAATTCTGGGTTGGATGATGCACGTACCACCTTAAGAGCAGAAAGGAAATACGTGTCCCCCAATAATCGCCAAATCCTTTTCCGAAATGGGGCATTATTGAAATGGCGTTTTTTGAATCAGTTTTTCCCCAAAAAAAAAATGTAAATCCAATTAATTTTTTTCCAGACACCCCCGAAAATCAACACAATTTTTTTTTTTTCCTAAAAAATAGATTACATCACAAAAAAAGAACATTCAAAATGACATTTAAAACCTTTATTGAAGGCTGCTGTTGATGAATTGAAGACAGGGAAGGAAGAGGGAAAAAAGGGGTTTTTTTTGGGAAAGGGGGGAACCCCCTCCAAAAGGGGACTCTGGGCACTAAAAAAAAAGGTAAAAATGAACTTTGGGTAATAGGGTTTGATGATGGGGGGGGTCTGCCTAGTGGGGTGATCGAAGCTAAAACTTTGGGTATTTTCAAATTTAGGTTGGAAAATAACACGATTTAAAAGGGGGTTTGGGTTTTAAAAGTGGGACTTGCACCTGAGCTTATTGGGGGGAAAGCTTTTTTGTTCTTTAGGGGGGTTGGGGATTTGTAAAGGGGAACCTAGCCTAGTAGGGGCCAACACTTATTGCAGGGTTCCCCTTTTTCCAATGTTCTAAAAGCTAGGGGTTTTGGGTAGTTTCAAATTTGGGTTTGGGAAAAAATCCCACGATAAAAGGGGTTGGTTTTTGAGTCGCCTTGAAACCTGAGTTTATTGCTTGGTAGCATCTGTTCTTTTTAGGGGGTTGGTTTTGTAAGGACTGGCCTAGAAAGGGGCCACGGGCCCCTTTTCCAGTTTTCCTACTTTTTTAATTTTTCTTATTTAACCACACTTCCCAGTAGGGTATCGGGGCCCGGGCCCTTTTGGTAGCTTAAGAAGAGATTGGACAAATATATGATTGGGGGGAGCGATTTGATTTGTTCTTTGGGTGGGGGAGAAAAATTCTTGGGAAGGTTTTGGGGTAGATTAAATTTTGAAAAGGGACCTGCCTTGTAGGGGCCAAAGACCGCAGTTTTTCTTCCTTTTTTTATTTTCTTTTGGCTATTTGTTTGTGTGAGGGGGGGGATGGCAAGTTTTTTTTTGGAAAAATTGGGGAACACTTAAACCCTCTAGGGCTTATTTTTCTATCAAAATTCAATTTAATTTATGAAAAAAAAACAATAGTAATTCATAAAACAGGGAATATACCTAAATGAATAAAAATAAGCCCATTATGTTTTCCACGAAAAGGTGTTGATTTGGGAATTGTGTTTAAAAGGGGCCACTAGGGGTAACCGCCCTAAGGGTGGTGAAGCAGCAGCTAGGCAGCGGGGTTTTTGACCCTAAAAACCCCAAAAATTTGGGAGGATTTGGTAAATCGCTAAATCACAAAAGAAGGAACCCTCTACCACCATCACTACGACCTTCCCCAAAACTTTTTCCCAACCCCCCCCGGGGGGGGGGGGACCACCCCCACACTTTCTACCTTCTCCCCCCCAACACACTCCTTCTACCCACATTTACTCCCTTCTCCCACCATCACACCCCCCAAAGAAAGCTTCAAAGTGCCACCCCTTTTTGGTAAAGAATTGGAAAACATAATTTATGAAAAAGTTCGTAAAAAATACAAAGTGGTGGTGGTAGAGTGGAACCAGTTGTGAAGTGGTTGAAAAACTTAAAAAAAGGAGGAATCACTGCAGCGGGCCTTTTTGGGCCCATGCTGGGCAGTCCTTTCCCAATTCATCCCACTAACGAAAACATTTTCCCAACCCAGTCCTCATGCTCCCCAAAGAGTAATTTGCTAAATGATACAAAGATAGGCCATATAATTCACCTTAGGGGGTTATCAATGAACTCCAGGGGGAAATTTGGACAAATTAAAGTTTTGGCCCTGAAAAAGGGCAATGAATTTCCAATGTGGAAAAAAGTGTAAGGTACTTGCCCTTGTAATGAAAATAACCCCAAGCTATAATCTAGGGAAGTAAGCTTGATCATACAAAAATGTGAAAAGACTTGGGCCCATGGTAACAGAAATCTAAACCCAAAACATTTTTTATTATAACAAAAAGAACGCTAAGCCAAAAGGGACAAACCCGCGCTGCGGGGCGGGAAAAGGAAGCAGGGAATCAGGGGGAAAAAGGGGAAATGGATGATAAATTTTAAACGGAAACAGCAGGGCATTGGATGGGGGAAAGGGAAAAGGGCAGAAAGGGACTGAACTAGAAAGGGCTGAGGGGATGCAAAAGTATCTCAATTTTTTGGGGGGTAAATCGTCATTGCCCAAGAATCAATAAGGGGATTAAAGGGGGGCCCCACCCCAGCAAAAAGGGAAGGGACAGAGAGAGTAGTAGAAGAAGACACTTTGGGAGGAAAATTTCCCTGCGTGCTCGTTGATAGAGAGGGCAGTCTAACAAAATTTGGTTTAATTCATACGGGAAACTTGACACGCTCACAGAGGGGAACAGGGGCCTCCCCAAATGAAACCCATGAGTAAGAGGGTTGTGAAAAAGGCAAAGGGGGGAGAGATGGTCCCCAAACTTGGGCCTGATGACAAGAAGCCCGCCATAACCTAGCCGGTTTAAAAAAAATAAGTTTGTTACCGAGCAAGTTGCCCCAACGGTGTTGCCAACGGGTGCGAAGGGGGTAGCTATTGAAAGAAAAATAGCCCCCCCCCCAGAAAGGGGAATACCTCATAAAATTTGGGTATCAGGGACTGCTGACCGAAAAAGGCAGTGGTCTGCCTTTTCATTCCCCTGTATTTCGAAAATGCCCCGGGACCCAACAAAAAACAATATCTTTATTTTTTGGGTAGAGATACGGCGTAGCCAAATTTGGGATAGGGAAAACCCTGGGGGATGAGTTTAAAATAAAATTTTTTCTATAGCCTGTAGAGCACTAATCTGAGACAACTAAAAATGATGACACGGGCTAGTTTCAAAACGAATAAGTGGGGGCAAAAGGGAAAACAGTTCACAGTAAAAAGCTAGCGGAAGTTAAAAAATGTCCCCGAAACGAGGGCGTCGGGAAACACTGCGCGAATCCGCCGCCGTTGAAGACTTAAAAGGCCACTGTTACACCGGCATGAGAAGGGGGAGGGGAAGTGATCAAAAAAAAGAGGGGGGAAGCCCCCGAGGCATTTGGGTTTTTCGAGCAAGGGAGTAGAAAGAACAGCCCCCAACAGCTGGAACCCCCGGGGGGGGTTAAGGGAAAAGTGAATGCACTGAAATAAAAAGGGGTGTAACGGGGAAAGGGAAGAAAAGAGTGAATGAAAGGCGAAGAAAAAAGGGGAAGGGACCCAAACGGGGGGGCGGCGAACGAATAAAAAATGTCTACAAAAAACGTGACCTTTTCTTAAAGGGAAAGGGATTGTGTAGATCGTGAGAGCGTAAAATAGTACGAAAGGGAATGGGCATCACGGCATCAGACAAAATGGAACATTCGCTTCTGCATAGAGGTCCTCAACAAGGGGGAAAAGCGAAAACACCAAAGGGACAAACGTAATCCTTGGTGATGATAAGTTAAACCCCAAGAAGTACAGGGAAGGGTGCGGAATAAATCTGGTTTACCCCTAATCGAGTTTCGATAAAACGAGGGCTGAAATTTTTGGCGAAACAGAAATTCGACGATCAGCTCCCCCCGGGGAAAGGGTGAGGGAAAGGGGTTTTTAAAAAGGTTTTTGCCGCGTGACAATTGCCTTTAACAGGTTATGTGAGGTTTTCCCGGGTAAAAACCCCGGGCCCAAAAAGGGAAACCCAGAAACCTAACTGAACACTTTGGGGATACGGACCATAGAGATACAAAGGGTGATCGGAGAAAAAACAAGCTCTAGTGAAAAAAATTTTTTGAGTTTTTTGGGACTTGAAAATTTTTAAACCCCTGCGTGGTGGCCCAAAATGGTAACATTCCCACCCATGCTGGAGAGAAACTGCCAAAAAGATGACAGTCCGCCTGAACAAGCAAAAAAAGAAGTCAAACAAAAATAGAGTATTTGGGAAACCCAAAAATTGGGGGGAAGAACGAGGCCAAATCATTTTTGCAAAGGGGAAAAAAATTTTTGTGCTTAGAAAACATCCCTTTAGGAAAACCCACTTGGACGAATCCCGGGGAAAAACAATTTTTGAAATCGAAAACGGAAAATGTCCCGTTTTTTAAAAAGTTTTTTAAGGGAAAGGGTTTTAATTGCCTTTGGGGGCCCAAGGAAAGGGCCCGGGGCCCAAAAAAATTAAACCTCCCCAAGGTTTTGGGCATATCCTTCCAAGGTCAAAAAATAAAGGAAAAAACTGATTTAAATTTTTCCAAAGGCATTACGAAATACGTAAACCAACGTAGTAAGGGGGCAAAGGTAAAACCCTTACGAAAGCCCTATTTACTACGGAGAAATGTTGGTGTCTTCCCAAATACCAATTAAACCCCGATTTACGGGCTTCCATCACTTTGCAAACGCACTATTAAAAGCGATGGGCGATATGGGGGGGCTTTATGTCCTTTATACCCCCGGGTTTTTTGGGGAAAAGGGGGAAAAAATGGCAGATTTCCAAAAGCTGGGGAAGAACTCCTTGGCCCAAATAAGATTGAAGAGGTGTAAAAGGCCCACAAGGGGGTGAAACCCCTTTAAATGTTTTTAACATACGAATATGAATGTCTCAGGGCCCCCTGCCCCATGAAACCCCAAGCTGAGAGCGTTGCCCTTTTCCCGTTCTTGAAGGTAAAAGGCACATTTTACGGTTTTTTCTCTGAGAAAAAAAAAAGTCCCCCAAGGGGACCCAATCTCTGGCTGACTTTGAGGAAAGAAACGAGGGGCATAGTTGGGGCCCCCCGGAAAAACGGACCAGATTTTGTGCCAAGTTCAAAGGCAACCTCGAGAGGGTTTTTCTACAAACAACACCAGCGACCCGGAAAAAAGGAGCTGGGTCAGGGGATATTTACCACACCCAAATTTCCCCCACTTTTTTTTCCGACTCACTCTTAGAAGAAAAGGGGATGGTGGAAACATTTGTTTTCGCCAACAAGTGCTTTTTGTTCAAGGATACACGGCGAGCGATCGCAACCGCTTCTGCTTAAAATTTAAGAAGGGTTTTTTCTCCCAAAATGGTTTTAAAATTTTTGGGGACCTGCCCCATGCGCACGTTTCAAACGTACTGCATGAGCACAAGAGCCCGGGGGACCACCAGGCGGGAACCCTTTTTGAGAATGCCTTCCCCGAGGTTTGGGGATAAATGAGGGAAACTGCGGTAAAACGACGGAAGAGTGTGGGGCTCATCCCAAAGGAGGATTAAGCCAAAACAGCATGCCTTGTGTGCCAACAAGGCCAACAGATTACTTGGATTTATCTCAAGAAGTATAAGTAACAGAAGTTCCCAAAAATTTTTTTTACAGCTCTATACATCCTAGTGAGGCCTCAATTTTGATTATGGTGGGTCATTTTGGTCCCCTTACGACGGGTGGCATGACTCATTAGAGAACATACCCGAGAAGAAAAGACTAAAATGATTTTCGGTTTTAAGGAACCTCCCGTAAAGAAAAGACTTAAAGCCTTTAAAAACTTTCCCCCCTGGAAGGGAAAAGAATGAGGGAGATACATTGAAGTGTATAAGTTTGGGTGCAGGCCCTAAAAAAGGGAGATAAAATAAGGTTTCTGAGGGGGTCCCAACCGTTTAAAACCAGAAAAAATGGATAAATTTGGATAAATTTTGAATTTTTGAAAAGGGCATAGGTTAAATACGGTTTTCCCAACCCGTTGTAGATGCGTGGAAAAGTCTTCTCAGTGGGGTGAAAGAGGCTTTGGACCTTGGGTAGCTTTTTAAAAAGAGACCCGACAAATATATGATGGGAGGGGCTGGGGTTTATTGGTGTCAGGGGGACGGGAGTTTTTTCTTGGTTACTTTAGGGGAGAAGGTTTGTTTTTATAAGGCCTGCCTCGTAAGGGCCCGTAGGGCCTTTTGCAGGTTCCTACATTCTTTTGTTCTTTTCCCCCTTAAATAAGCTCGATAACCCATCCCCCCCCCCTCATTTGGGACTTGGGAAAAGAGTAGATAGAGGTTTTTTCAAGCTTTTTTCTTGGTTTGCATTGAGGCTGGGGTTTGGGAAAAAAGTTTCGTTTTGGGAGAATTGTAAAGGACCCCCCCCAGCATGGGGGCCCAAAAGGGCCGCTTTCAGTGATCCCCTTTCTTAGGGTTTTTATTTCAAACAAAACCCCTATCACAACCCGCCCTTTCCCCCCAAAACCCCCAACCCTCTTTTTATTTTTCTTAAAAAAACTTTTTCAAAAATTATGTGTTTTCTCACATTTTTTACCAAAGGGGTGGGACTAGAAAACTTTTTTTGAGCCATGGGTAGCTATTTAGCACTTGCAAGCACTAAAATCAAATGGAATATTATAAATTTTTTCGTGGAGCATGTAGGGCCCGTCACTCACTTGGAAAAATGGCACACTGGCTGGGAAGGCAGGCCCAACGGCTCAAGGTGTGAGTACCCGTTCCGGGAAAAAGGCGATTAGCGAGTTAATGGACCATTTGCGAGCCAATATTTAGACGAAAAACAGGGACTATTTCGAATGGAGTTTTTTAGGCGGGACGATTATTGAGGGACAACTGTATCTCTCCAACGTGGCGTAGGAGCGCTTTGCCAATACTGTGGTTGGAAAGAGCAGTAGAAGAAGTCGGTCTTAATGTAAGAATTTAGTCCATTGTGTGGTCAAAAACAGTGTGGAGAGGGAGGCATACGTGTTGGCTTTCAGATAGAAAGGGAAGGTAACGAAGAAAAAACATCATTAGAGATAGTCTTGACGTTTAGAAGTGGGACCAGAGTCGGTCCAGTGGGATGGGCCGGCGATTCGAAATCGCTGCACCGTAGAGGAGAAGCCGGAAGCATAGTCAAAGGAGAGCGGAGGTCAGACAAATCGAAGGGGTCAGGGGAAAGGGCCCGGTACTTGAAGCTGGTGAGGAAACAGCCCCAACAAGAGGTACAGGGGCCTTAGGAATGTCCGAAGAGGTGGCAAAAGACAAGGCGAGGTCAGAATGGGGTGCGGTAACATTAAGGGGGCCCGGGGTTAGCGGGTCATGGATCGGGTACTCCAGGGTTAGGTTACTTCTTTCTTTTTGTTTTTAAGAAAAAAAAAAGAAAATAAAAATAAAAAAAAGAAAGAAAAAAAAAAAACGGGGGACCGGGGAGGGATGTTCCTAGGAGGAATGAAAGGGCCAGAAATCTCCCTCCGTGCCCAAGAGGACCTCAGCACCCAAGTAGCGCAGGGTGCAGCATGGAATCCATGCCATACCCTACCCATCATGCAGTAAACCAGCAATCCGGGATAGCAACCTCACATCTGCCGAGCTACCTCGGTGGCAAAAAAGAGGGCGGCCAGATATCTGCCACAAAGCATACCTCTTAGGCCAACACCCCCGGAATCCGAAGGTGGCTTCCAGAGATACACCCCTCGCCCGAAAGACACCCAAAGCCATCCTCCGGGATACTGGAGAGGGACGGGACACCCCAGGCAATCCAAATTCCAGGAAACTACGCCCCCGCCAAGAACCCAACGGAATGGATAGACCCAGTTTTTTCCCCTCCCTAGAAACGGGGCCTTGGGAAAAAAAAAATCCCAAAGGCCAAAAAAAAAAGGGGCAAAAGGGGGTGGGGGGGGGGGGGAAAGGAAAAAGGGGGGGGATGGGGGGGGGAAAAGGGGGGGAGGGGGGGGGTAATTAGGTTCGGTCTGAGGGGGGAACCCGACGGTTAATTCCCCCAACCAAGACCTCTTCACCCGCCAAGGGCCCCCTTAAAGGGGGGGAGGGGGGGATTCGGTTTAATTTCAGGGAAGGGCACAGATCCAATTCCCTAGTAAAAAGCCCCTCACCAACTAAAGGAACCTTCCTTGAGGGGCCTATCGCTTGCGAAGTGTTCCAAATCCCTTTTTTTTTTTATTTTTCATATTTTTTTTATGTTATTTTAGTTTGAAATTACAATTTTGTAGTATTCTTTTATTTTATAACCAATCTTTGTTCTACATTAGTATTAGGTACTGAAATTGTATCAAATTGTCACAACACACTGAAGGGGACATTTACCCTCCCTTAGCCATTTATATTGTTTTGGGAAATATATAAAAATATTTACATGCCCGAAATTTTGGGGATACCTGGATTTCCTGAGGGTTCCCGGGGGGTCAACGCCCCCGCGGCCCATCTGGACAGGCCTCCTGGTGGATCGGGGCTGTCATTATAATACTATATAATAATATAACATATATAATAACAAGAGGAGGAAGGGGGAGAGGGAGGGGGAAGGGGGGGGGGAGAGGGGGGGGAGGGAGGGGGAATGGAGGGGGGAGGAAAAGGAAGGAGGAGAGGAAAAGGAGGAGGAGGAGGGAGGAGGGGGAGGGGAGGAGGGGGGGAGAAGGAGGAGGAAGGGGGGAAGGAGGGGGAAAGGAGGGGAAGAGGGGGAAAGGGGGAGGGGAGGGGGAAGAGGAGGGGAGGAGAGGAAGGAGAAGAATAATAATACGAAATTAACAATAGGTAATAATAATTTCCCTTGAAGCATAAAAAAACAAAGTCCCCCCTGACAGTGACATTTTAAGATGGAAAACATCTGATAAGAGCTGACATTTGATGAACAACACAAGGGTGGGGAAGGGTGAAAGGGGAAAGAAAAGTTAAAAGGTGTTTTTGCGACATCCCCTCACTTTTTTTTTTGCTGGTACCAAACATGTGTCCAGCGGATGGGTCTATAAAAAGATGAGGTAATCATGAATTGAGAGGGGAAAAGAGTGAGTGGTGCCTTTTGGGAGTCTGGGGAGACAAAAAATTTGTCCTTGGGGGCAAAAGAGGGGAAGTATGAGGATATTTTACCCGTCTTAATTGGGTGTGAAGCAGGGTGATGAATGTTGCAGCGAGGAGAAGGCTGGGGGGCAGTGGGATGTCATGTCTGGGGGCAATGTTTGGTGTGAAATAATGCATAGAATTCTAGTTTGGAAGTTGGGGGGAGGTGCGGGATTACCAAAACTTTTGTCAGAGGGCGAGGAAGGGGTTGTTGAGGGGGTTCGCATGTAGAGAAATGGAGCGAAACAGAATGAATTCAAGAGTGTATCAACTGTAGTGGAAGGGGGCGGGGTAGGGGGGCAGCCTAGGAAAGGTTGGAGAGAGGGGGGTAAAGGGGGGTTTTGTGGTGAGGGCTTGGGGCTTCCAGCAGGCATGCGTGAGCGGTTTGTAGGGGAATGGGACAAATGGTTTTTAAAACTTGACTGCTGTTGGAGGGGAGCAAAATAACATTTATGAAGGGGTTTAGGGAACCGGCAGGCTGGATTGAGGCCTAGATGGGAATTTTAGTGCCTGCACTCTGAAGGAGGGGTGTTAAAGTTGCAGTTTAAAAACTGTATGTAAACACCCTTCTGGCAAGACAGTGATGGTGGGAAAGATGGTGAAATTTTTTTTTTCGGGCCACCCTGCCTTGGTGGGAACGGGCCCGTGTGAAATAAAAATAAATAAAAACAAACATGTCGTCTTTTGTTTTTGTCAAGTCCCTGTTTTCCTTTTTAGCTCTTGTCTCAGAGAGCCACAAGAGCTCTCACCTTTTATCTTCAAGAGGTATAGAATTTGTCGGGTTTTTTTGGGTTATCCTAGGGAATTTTCACATGTATATTGTATTTATGGTTCCTGTGAACAAAATAGACAAGAGAGAGAGAGAGATTGAAAGAGAAAAGAAGCAAAAACAGACAGATAGACGAGATAGAGAGACCCAAACTTGGGGGTAACTCCTTTCCTTTAAAAGAGGAGTGTAAAAAACATTCATCGTGTCCCTTTGGGTTTGCCGCACTGTTTGCTCTATGGCGCTAATTTTCTGGTGCCCCACAATATAAGTGGTCCCCATTTTTTTTAAACCCTGACAATGAGTTTAGGGCCCATTCTATGCTGAAAGGCATCCAGGGCCCAAACAGCCAAATTTTAAGCAGGAAAAATAAAAAAGATATTCTTTTTGGGACTAGCGTAAGAATATATTTTTGTTTGGACCATTTAAGAATTAAAAAAAGGTAAGCCACATAATCTTCAATAATCATTACCCGAGTAATGATTTTTCATCGGCTAAATTTTGTATGCACGAACATAAAAGATTTACAGTGGAGGGTTTTACCCAAAAAAGGGGGTTTTTTAAGTATCTGATAAAAACCCCCTTTTTTCATGCCATGTTTTATAGTAAAAAGTGCATATTAGATTCTATAAATTTTAAAAAGGATTTCTCCCAAGAGGGTGCCCTAATGCAAGGAATAAAACCAACCTCCCATTTTTTGGGTTAACCTGATTGCTTCTAGGTTAGTGGGGCCCCTCCCTGAATTAATAAAAATACTATATTTATAAAAGTCTTCCCGTAAGGGTCATACAGCTTGAAAACAGATGTTTATGAAAAAAAACATTTTAAAGAAAAACTATCCCTTTTAAATTTTTTGTGGCTCCCTTTTTCAATAAGGCACCAATTTTTGTTTGTTATGTCAACATCAAAAAAAGCAGAGACTTTCCCAAATTTTTAAGGGGGTTTTTGCATTTATTTTTTTTCTTCTCCCGTCTTGGCTGCTCTTAAAAAATTTTAAAGAAAAGAGATGTATAACTGGGTTTTTTTAAATTAGAGCATTTTTAAATTAATAAATTTTTAATAAAGTCCAACTATTAAGTAATGAAGGGTTCTACTTAGTAACACCCTCTAATGGCCCTTATCCCTATGTCCTTCCCGGGTGCTTCCTTCTGTAACCCGTCATTAAAATTGTAACTTTTGATAAACACCATTTCATCAGACTTAACATTTCTCTTTTCAAAAACCATTTTAATTTCATGCTCGGTGTAAAGCCTGTTAATCTAATTTTTGGCCCCTATACTGAAGGGGGGAAAAGGAATGACAAGTAGACTAGTGCCGATCAGCGTTATGACTCCCAATTTCCCTTGGCAATCCTTACTCAACTATTTTTTCAGTAATTACTCGATGACAAACACACCTCACTCGGATACCTCGAGAAAAATTGCCTGGCTCCACTCCACGGGGGACTGTTGGGCTGCACTGTCAGTTCACTATGTCTTACGGCCAGCCTTTCATTGGGGCACATTTATTATAATCAAAACTAAGTGCTAACCACCAGGGTCATACGCACTGCAGGTAGGGCTGTAAGGTTGGAAAAGAGTGCTAAAGGAAGTACTGTGGAACCTAAAATTTTCGAACTTAATCCATTCCAGGACCTAGTTTTAAAGTTGAAAAGTTTGAAAGAAGGCGAAGCAATATTGCCCATAAGAAATAATGGAAATACATTAATCAGTTCCAGAAACCCAAAATATTCACAAAAATACATTTTATAGATAGTATTACATTTAGTTTTACATACAACAAATATGGTGTACAATTATTAATAAAATTTAAATAAACATATAAAATAACCCTTTTTACTTACCTTTAGGTAAGTAAAAATGTTAGGTATCAAAGCCTCTCTGGGGTTACTTCCCTTCTGTCTTTTAATGCCACTAGGAACCAGCTTGAGAGTCACTGGACCCCTGTCTCACCCAAAAAAACTGTCCACGTCCTCTGTTTTGGCGCCTCTTTAAGATTCCCCCAAAATGGGACGTGTTGCAAAGATGGCTTGTTTCAGCTTGCTCAGGGTGGTACTTCTCCACAAACATTTGGACTCTTAAAACTTGGCGCAAATCTCCTTAATCTTTGAATCGGCATGCAACTTCCTTGCCTTTTCATAAATAATGGGCTCTGAAACACTATCACCTGCCATCTCTTTATCCTTTATCCACACCAGCAACAACTTCTCAACCTGATCGACGTCTGTGTCTTTTTTTTATTAGCATATCAACACCTTTTGCAACATCAGCTTCCCTGATTTGTTCTTTCTTTGCCAGGATAGAAGTGATGGCTGACTTGTTTTTCCCCTACATCCTGGCAAGCTCAACAAGTCGCATATCACTCTCATACTTCTGTGTTATTTCTTCTTCACATCTATGGTGTTTCTCACTTTCTTTACACAGGGGTACCATAGCAAGTTTCTTTGGGCCCATGGTAGCTTATTTCACAGTCCCCAAGCACTAAAAACAATTAATTAATTGTAAAAAATTTGAATGAGACCACAGGGTTGTGTTCACTAAAGAACAAAAAATCCCGACGGCTCACGGTGCCTGTGTGGGGGCGCAAGATCCATCCCGGGCATTCCCAAAGAAGGGGCGGGGGTTTCGTAATAGGGGCAAGTTTGGTTTAAAAAAAATGGTCTGATTTTTGAAGAGTTCGATAAAAACGATAGTTCAAATTTAGGTTCCACGTTGTTTAAAACAAAAGGTTTTGTAATAACTCTTTTTTGTCAAAAAGCCCCGGGGAGTCTGTGTCAATG